>JBBPKK010000006.1:138862-155894 GCA_038089215.1 Tylopilus vinaceipallidus
GTGGGGGGGGGGGGGGGGGGGGGGGGGGGGGGGGCGGGGGGGGGGGGGGGGGGGGGATCCATGGCGAGGGGAAAGGCGGAAGAGGAAGATAAGGTGGGCTCTCCAAACGCAAACACGGGTCAATATGGTGTTTACGTGGCGACAGGGTGCTCGCTCACGCCGTCGACGTCCAACAAACGACCCCAATCTCACGCCGTCACCCCGGTCACGTGCACCCATGTTCGTCTCCCTCCTCTCCCACTGGCTCTGGTGCGTCCACCGTCCGTCCCGCGTCCGTGTCCTTCTCTTACCCCAGCCACCCCAGCGCCTGGTTTGCGTTCGTGCTGCCCGCCTACGCCACCCACAAGGCCCTCGCGCACCCCGCCTCCCCCGGGCCCGACACCCTCCAGGCACTCTCCACGTATTGGGCCGTCATCGGTGCCTTCGTTGCCTTCGAACAAACCCTCGGTCTTTTCCTTTCCTGGTCCGTCCCTCCGCTATTCCGTACTCGCCTGCATGTCCTGAACAAAAGCCCTGCAGGCTTCCCTTTTACTGGGAGCTGAGGACCGTATTCTTACTCTACCTCTCACTTCCGCAGACCAACGTGAGTCACCCTTTACATACGCCATCTCGACTTCTTCCTCACATCCCTCTAGGGCGCCGTCTATGTCTACAACACACTTTTGGAGCCGTGGCTCTCAAGCAACGAACGTGACATCGACGCAGCCATGGTTTCCGCACAAACCAACACCCTCGCCTTTTGCTGCGCCCGCATCGCCGCCCTCGTCGACCTTGCCTGGAGTTTCTTGAACAAGTCCCCTGCCTCGGGCGAGGCTCCCCCCAACGGAGACGCCCACGTGCCTGCTGCTCCTCTTGATCAACTCAAGGGTCTCTGGAATGCCTACGGACCATCCGTCCTCGCCGCATTCGCCCCCAAGGATGCCAGCGCTGCACACGTCAGCAGCGAGCAAGTCTACGGACCACACTCGACAGACTGAAATACCCCCGGGCCTCATATTCCTTGCGGTTTCGGCCAATCAAACAAGCCAGGTGGCGGGTGGATCACTCCAACTATTTTGAGCCATCTCCAACCTTTTCATGTATATCAGAGATTCGAAACCAAATAGACTAGTCATAGACTATGATCCAAGTCGGTGCCTCTTGAACGCAGCCTCTACATCGCCCGACGTGCACTCCATGGAGATCCCGTTGTCAGCATAACACTGTGATATCCGTGCGCTGTAACCTTCCGTCATCCGCTGCAGCTCTTCTTCGCAAGCTTTCCATGCGCCGACCATCACCGTACCCGGCGCGATCCCGCTGCTCTCCTCCTTCGTCGTCTTCTCCTCAGCCTCCGTAAAGTGTTTCTCCACACGTCGGAAAAGCACATCAATGTGCTTGCGGACGTCTTTGCCATCAAACTCCTTGAGCACTTTCTTGAGGGCCGATTTACTATAACCGGAGTTCTTCTGAACTTCGCTAGGTGCTGTCGTCTTCAACAGCCTCTCCAGGCCCTCAAAGAACTCCTGCTATTATTAGCTTGCTTGCAACACACGCGAGGGTCCACCCACAATCAATTTCGCAAATGGTCTCCGGAGTACGATCCTGACGTACGCAGCCAGGTTCTCGTTATAGATGGCCTCGGCTTGCTTCAAAAATCCGCTAACAGATCCGGTCTCCAGCTGCGAGATCTCAGCAACAAAATAATGCATGTTTTCTAAGCCGATGGGTCAAATACACCAACGTGACTCTGCATCCGGCACTCACCGACGATCAGCACATGATAATTGAGCTGGCCTTTGTCTTCACCGTCGCCATCCAATGTTGCCATGTGCTTCAAACACTCAAACATGCTATGCACGATCTTCTCATATGCAGCGTCGACATGTGTTCGGATCTCCAGCCCGTCCGTGCCGACAAGCTGCTGCTCAACACGTCCCACATAAACCGGGAAATACTTGATAAAGTGAGCCACGCCTTTCCGTTTCTTGCTGGTTAGTTTCGTCTCATCAACCATCTTGATTTGCTGGTTCTGGACCACGTGGTGAGCGATCACGATCACGCCCCTGGCAAGAGCGCTTACGATATGACGATCAAATGCTCCTTTCAGTCGGAGATGTTGCTTGTCTAGCATCTGAAGGAAAAACGTACTGCCACGTTCATCAGCATCCGCGAGGAAGCGTTCTAGACAAGCGATTACGCCAACAAGTTGCCTATCTTGAACCTTGAGAACATTTATATGCTGAAAAGGCAGTTACCTACAGCGTATCTTTGGCAATAGCGATATCAATCCATTGCTTCAACTCGGTGGGAAGGAAACCGAATATCAAATCCATGGCACCACGAACTAGCTTTGTGGTGGATTGACTGAGGCCAGCTGTCCTGGCTGCCTGACGTCGGAAGTAATTGTCCAAACCGACGTAGTCGGCAAAAGTTAGACCAGCGTCGTTGATCTGGAGAAAGTCAGCAATGAAGTCGCCTTCCCGGTAAATTTGAGGTGCGATTTGCTCCAGGATGTAACTAAGCGCCTGCAACCAAGTGAGAACGAGAGTGGTTTCCCGCATTCAACAAAAGAACGAACATCGGTTGCTCCATATTCTTCGCCACCTTGAGCGGCTCGTTCCCGTTCCCGTTCTCGTTCCCGGTTTCGTGTTTCCATTTGGCCACGCACAACAGTACCTGCACGACGAATAGCACCTCCTTTCCCACCTGTATTATTTGCCGCAAAACCTGAAGAGCAGGTCAGCGTGGAGAGGGAACTGGCACAAGATCTTACTTTGCTCTACGTCTTCGTCGGGAGCCTTTTTCAACATGCCAGAATAAATTGAAAACAAACATTTCATCTGGGTGTTGTGAAGGTCGCTGGCTGCTGAGAAGTACGCCTGACAAATGATGCATCAGCTCCAAAAGATTTGCTCTCCATGTCACGTACAGCGCAAAATTTGGAGTACAGCGTTTCGTCCATCTCTTTCAGATACAAGAGGAGTCCAGCATATCTACCAAGATAAGATTCCATGCTTTGGTGGTTGGATATAATCGGGCGCCCGCGTCCCTTTGGCCGAATGATCCCGCTGTTATCATCGAGAACAAGTTTGGACTTGAGACGATGTAAGTCACCGGTGTCGTAATACCCAATGATCGAACAGACCTGAACAACTACCACAATGGAAAGGTAATCGAATATGCGCTTGCAGAACTGTGCGTTATATGTCCTGTACTCGTCAAGCCTTTCCATGGTAGCAGCCATTTCTGAAAGGACATGAGGACATGCAGATCAGTCAAATAAAGCACTGGCCTCTGTCCTGACCCGCCTGAAGCGCTTTATAGAGCTCCGTGGCAGATTCTTCCATCTTTTGAATACCAGTTTGTTTCTCGAGAGACTCTTGGGTAAGGGTAACCAGTGCTTCTTGATCGACTTGAACCGTTTTCTGGTGCGCGTAGGGTAAGAATACACAGGAGGTATACTAGATGGGCTACATACAAGCAAGTTTTCGAGTTCACTGAGGAGCACGGCTTGATTCTGCATTTGCACCTGTAAGCCGCGTCGTTGCGACTGGATGAAAGAGATATCATCCCCCACAGCCTATCAAAGTCATGAGAACAAGATATGGGGTCGCTGTAGCTTGCTTACGTTTAGGTAAATCTTGTACGAGGATAATAAGCTGTCCATGGCGTTGACCTCCTCAAGAGCTTCGTCCAGGTGTTTAATGACGAGGTTCACCCGATCATCAGATTCCAAGAAAGAGTGTATGTTGGCCTGATGAGAGAATGACCTGGGGAGCTAAAACGAAACGCGAATGACGCACCTTTTCCAGTGCCATAAGCTCGTCATGCAAACGAGCCTCAACGAGGTCCGCGGCTCCTTTTGCAGACTTTCGACCGAACAGATCGTCACTTGCCCATTCATAACCTTCCAGCATCTCCTCGACGCTGATCATCGTCGCCTCTGCTGCTTCTTCAGTGCCTTCGGCATCCTCTTCATAGCCCCAGTCGCCTGCCATAAGCCGATCAAGGGTGGCCTGGTTTGCAGGATCGAAGAACGAGACACGATTATTGTGCTCCCGGCGTATCTGTGGTGTCTCGGGAGGCTTCGGGTTCATGGTGCGGGTAGACAAAGGCTTGTACATGGACGCGGGGGATTCAGCGAGGGCAGGCTGATGTGTTTCAGCCACAGGCGCCGAAAACGGACTTGAAGCGTGAGGTACGTCGAGAGATGGCCTGGCAGGTGCGTGACTCGGTCGAGACGGGCGCGAGGACGTAAAAGCGGCGCGGGCCGGTGCAAGAGCGGACGGCAGAGCCATCTGAGCGGCGGTGGAAGGGGGGACAAGCGTTACGTTGGATGGCGTCGCGTTAGATGGTCGACGGCCGAGTCTTGGTCTCAGTGCACTGGGCACGTTCGGTAGCGGAGATTGGTGTGCAGGAATAGAAGGAGAAGGTGTGCCGACTGCTGGCGTGCTGGAGACAGTGGATTCCTTGGCAGAATGAAACCTCGTGGAATCGGCAGGAGATGCAGAACGCGAGGGCGTCTGCAGAAGGGACGACTGCGCAGTTTGGGGAGCCTGTGCACTGTCCTGGGAGACAGGCAGGCGGTTCGAGAAGGCGACATGGTGAGTGGACGGCACGAGCGGCTCGCCAGGAAGCGGTGGGACGGAGTCTCGGTCTGCATTGGGGGCAGCTTGCTGTGAATGGTTTCCATGAACACTTTGTGGGAAACCAGAGGGTGTGTCGTCTACCCCGACGAGATGGAGGGGCGCATCGACGAGGGAACGGAACAGGTCGACAGTGGCCTTGATGAAGGCAGCCTGGTCGACGGCACTCTCTGTCTGCCACCTGTATGTACGGGCAAGGGTCATGTTGAACGAGATCGACTGGCCGGGGGATCAGCGGGGGTAAGGAGAAGGGAGGGGGCGCACGTTGAAGACCTGGATGCCTCTGAGCTCGGCAAGCCGCCAAGTCTTTCCGACGGAGAAGGAGCCATTGGTGTTGAGCTTCGACTTGTGTATGAAGCCAGAGTCTGGGGTGCCTGGGGGGGGGTGAGGAGGGAGGGCACGAGGAGGAGGGCACGTACGGGCGACGAGAATGTAGCGGGGCTTTTTTCCCTGGCCCTCGCCGGAGTCCTCCCAGATCTTAATGTGGGCGACGTAGGACTCGGGGACGTCGCTGGCTGCGTTGCGCTTGTCGAAGACGGAGGCGATGATGCGCTGCCTTGCGCGATCGTGGTCGGCCATGATTCATGTGTCTGGGTGGATCCACATTTCTTTATCATCCGCCCCATCTCTTAATGCCACCCCATCCGGCCCCCTCCCTCTCTCCCACACTGTCGTCCCCCGGTGCCCTCTCCTCCTTCAATGGCCACGAAGACACCCTCACCGCCGATAGCCCCGTATCCTCCTCCTCCAGGGAGGTCTCTCTAGACGTACAGGACCCCATGGACGTCGACGACAACGTCGGCTCATCCCAGGAGTCTCTCCTCCTCAACCACGCCCTCTCAACCCGCGCCCTCAGAAGCCGTGCACGACATGCAGACAAGTCCTCCCTCACGTCCAGACAAAGTCCAGTTCCTCTCTCCACTCGATCCAAGTCCCATCTCCGCGGCCCTTCCGAAGACACTCTCAGGAAAAAGGTCCGGAAGCGTCCCGCGTCCTCAAAACCTCATTCCGAGCGCGATGTCAGAGTTCGTCAACTCAAGATTCGCGCTCTCGCAATCCCTTCCACCGGAAAGACTCCCGCAACCGTCCGCCAGCGCATGGTTATGCAGATGGTTTACGACGAGATCACCCCCTATCCAGATGAAGCTTGGGTCTCCCAGCTCGGTATTATCATACAGAGGTACTCATCCCGTCTCTCTCTCTGCCCACCATCTCACCCTTTCCGTTCTTCAAGAGAGTATCATCAAGTCAAGAATTGGTTCTCTAATCAGCGCCAGAAAGATGCTCGTGACTCTCGCCAAAGCCCTCAGCCTTCTGCCTCTTCTAATCTGGAATCTTCCTTGTGCAAAATATTGTGCGATAGCCGGGATATGAGAATCCGAACATCAGCCCTCGATGTCTGCCCAGCTGATGATTGGTCCGATGCCTTCTTTGACGAAGTAGTCATGATTCACAATTTTCGTCTCTTGGCAAAGCATAGTCAGGACGAGGCAAGAGCCGCCCTTCTTGATTCTCCCGCTGGCACCACGGACCTATCACACACGCATTCTCACCTTTCATGACACATACTCACCCCTTGTATGCATACACCGCTCTTGCTCATTTTCCTGTACATTCTAATCATCACTTGCCGTATGTGTATCGCGTATAATATGACCGTAATCCTGCTTATCCCCGCTGTAAACCTCGTTCCAGTCACAGTCCATCAGATTGGCTCGTCCGCAGCAAGGGATTCGTACTGAGATAAACGGTCCCCTTCTCGATACCACCACCTTCTCCAGAAGTCCTCATGTCGGGTACCAACGGTTGTCGTTCTCCGTACCTGCCCGGCCCGCAAAACCTGGTATCGTTTGCCTCTCCATGTGACCTCATCTCCGCACACCGCCAAGATCCATATAGGAAGTGTCATCATCTCTCGGATGCACCACGCCCCAATAAACTTCCACCGATCGCGAGACGGGAGTGGGTAGCCAGCGAGCGACTCGTATACGTCTAAGTCGACCCAGAGCCACGCACATTGGTGGAGGAGTAAAAAGATCCACGGGGACAGGCCAAATAGGTACTTGATGCTAGCCGCGGCTATACAGCTCGCCACTAGATTCTCCGTGAACGGTTCCAGAATGGTAGCCGCGAGGACCATGTGTTTGCGAACACGTATCCACCGCACGCGGCGCCAAACGTAATCGGCAAACGTCATCTTGCCTATGGCGTTATGAGCAACGTCGCAGGAAAGGTCATGCCGAAGGTCCAACTCGTGCCAAAGCGCACTGGCAATCATGTTGTCCTCAGCCAAGAAAGACCCAAAGGCCGCAAGCCCATGTTCGCCCTCCCTCGCGTCTGTTTCTTTCTGAGGTTTTAGCGATCCGTTGACCCTCTCCAAGTCAGAACGACGAAACAAGTTCGATTTGCCGACGACGCAAGACTCGATCGCCACAGTGTTGATCGCAAGGTACATTTTTGCGTGGTTGGTGTTCAAAAACGCGGCTTCGACACGTGCACCAAGATGTCCTTCGTGCTCGATTGCAAAGGGAACATGATGGACCAGCGCTATACGCTTCTTGGATGGATTTTGCGAAACAGACGATTCGACAAGGATATCTACCGAGCGTGCGAGGGTCCCAGGTGCAACAGAGACGTTTGAATCGATGACCCAAAGGATATCGTGTCTCGCCTGTCGATAGGACTTCATGAGGTTGTTCACTTTTGGATTAACGCCAACTATCTCCTCGCCTGTGAATAGAGGAAGACATGAGTTAAGGATGCAACTTGCAGACGTGTATACGCACCGATGATGATCCTAGCGTTCACTTGGGGGTATTGGGACATCAATTCTCTGACCACTGTCAGAGCCTGGTCGTCTTCATCGGCAACAGAGAGCAAGATCTCGAAATTCGGATATTCCTGAACAAATGTAGACTCTAGGTTCTCGTACAAGTTGGTATCCAAGCCTTTGAGAGGTCGTAAAACAGTGACGCCCGGCGCGCCCGGGGACGTTGCAAGAGGAGAACGAGGACGAAGACGATATCGTTTACGACTATAGTCAACATCAGACTGGTCACTTTCACGAGTAGCACCTGGCTCACCCTACCCGACATCCTAACAAACCAATGGACCACAAGACCATATACCACCCAAGTCCGACGATGGAGAGAGCACCATAGAGAGCAAAACTGTTGAACGTTGGGTCTGACATCCAGAAGTTGTCTATACCCGCCTGACCCTGATACTTGCTTGCGAATTCGAAGCCAGCGGGGTGGATCGCAACCGTTTCAACCACCCACTCAATACAGAACAACTGGTCTGTCAAAGGAAAGAGTTGACGTGGTATACGTAACTATCAAATTACAAGCTCGTCAAGGGAAAAAAGTTGCACAGTATTCTTGTACACCGTTTGTGTTACTCTCTCAAATGGGGTAGTTTCGTTCAACCCATACACTACCCATGCAACCCCTCCGATGGTTGATGGCTCGTTGCGGCCCTTGACTGCTTTACCCGGAATAAATGATTCTGGCCGAACAGGTGTTGGGAAGTAAAGGGAGCGCAACGGAGCGGGCAAGGTGTCCAGAAGGCCTTTCGAGGCATGCGTACTTGTCATGGAGCACCATGGCGCATCTGCCAAGTTCGTTTCAGCAGAGTCTGACAGCGCACTTTGTCTCACCAGTTTCGAGCAAGAGTCTATCCAGCGGAATGGTCTTCACCGTTTCAAGGTTTTGTCCGCTCTTCATCGAGCAGCCATTGACTCCGATATAAAACCCCATGCCGATCTTTCCCCACCCGTTTCATGACTCATTTCCATTGATGCATAAGAGACACTCACAAGTTCTGTGGCCTCCTCGCTGCTTCCGGTGAAGCTATGCACAACGCCGCCTTTTGCACCAACAGCCTTCCCTCCCTCTTTACCAAACCCTTCCTCCTTAAGAATCTTGACGAAATCGATGTGGGCAGCACGAGAATGGAGAAATAAAGGAAGATGATATTTCTTGGCTAACACAAGTTGAGCGCCTGCAAAGATAGATAACTCGTGTTATCCTTGAACTTCGTGCGAGCACCTCACACTTACGAAAGTGCCTTTGCTGCTCTCCTTGGGTTGCAAAATGGGTTCGATCGTAATCTGCAGGAAATGAGTCACTCCTTTATGCTGCGAGAGGATATGGAACGGCAACCTAAGCCGCATTCCCCAATCGCAACGACTCTTCCACTCGGTCGCACGTTGGCGCTAACGAGCCTGTCCAATGCGAGCAGGTAGGCGTCTGGGCCATCGGGATGTTGATCGAACTCCCTCGAACGTGTCGGATGACATCCGACGGTTGCGTAGAGACCTGGTCATGAACAAAGCGCGGAAGGCATGTTGCTAGGCAAAGGAGCAGACTAGGACTGGACACCGACCTTTTTCGTAAGCAAGGTTCAGCGCGAGCTCGGACTCATGTAAGCTACCGCCAGTAATGATCATAGACTTGACGCCAGCAGAACACGATCGCTTTAGCACATCGTCGAGGTCATCTTTGGATACCAGTCTTAGCAACGACACTGCACTGAGACATCTCATCGAATTCATTGGACATGCCTGGATGTTTTTCCTTGCCACGATAGACACCTCGGAAAACAGGGTCGGTAAGATTCACTGGCGGCGAGATCAGTGAGGATCGCCAGGCATGTTGCTCAGACTTCTGAGTACCTCCGATGTCTAATTCGGAGGGTGTAAGTGGTGACCGGGTTCCAAGAATAGATTGGTGACTTTGCGCAGACCTATGAAGGTGATCTTGTTTTCGCCAAATGTAGATCCATCCGACATGATCTTCAGGTTGAGGATGTGCACGGATCGACTTGGGCGGTGCCAACTTGTACGCCAGACTCGGACCCTGTAGGGCCTGGGCTGTTGGGATTGGTGATGCAGTCCGTTCCGGACCTACTGGAACTCTGAGCCACACCCAGCGTGCCGAGCAAGTAACTGACGAGTTTCATCAGTACATCTGCACACTTGTAGCAACGAAGAATTATGTTTTCTTGGCACGTGTGAACCTGGTTGCCAGCAAATTTAACGAGGGGGCCCGCGTTCACCCCTTGCTCCCAACCTTCGTCGTCTCGCCCGCTCAATCCTTTCATCGTCTCTCGTTTACTTGTCTTCTGGCCGCGTCGTCGGCCCACCGTCCAGAATGGCTGCCAATTATTCCTCAGTCAACAGAAGCACGCCGTACGGCTCAGGCGACCCATACTACAATGCCTCTACTGGTTATATCACTCCCTCACAGCCGCCAAAGAAAAAGGTCAGCAACTGGATCAAGATTGGTATTCCCGTCGCAGTCCTTGTCATCGCTGGTGCCGTAGTTGGTGGTGTTCTCGGTTCTCGTGTCAGCAAGAAAGCTTCGGCCGCCAGCGCTGCTACTTCCGCTATCCAAGCCAAGAATGCTATTGGCATATACCCGACAGGCACCGATAGTCTTTACATGCTTCCACTCTACCCTGTTACTGTCCGTGTCTCTTAGATTTTGCTCATCCCAGTATTTGATATTGACACCAGCCCAACAGACCAATACCGCGGCCTTCACCACTCCTACATTCATATCCACTTCAGATGCTAACGTTGCCTGGCCGCAAGATCCCTTCCAACCTTCCAACCCTAGCCCAACTCAAGTGCGCCCCGACCGTCCGCGTCTCATTGCACCCTCCTACAAGTGGCAGGCACTTCCTAATTTGATCAAAAACGACCCGTACCTTTCTTCTTGGAATGCGACCATCTTCTCGAATGCTTCGCAATACATGAGCTTGTCTCCCGTCCCGTATGTCATGGATGGTAGTAATGGCATTCTGGATCCCGCTCGACAGGTCAAGCAGCGCATTAAGGCGTTCTCGTACGTCTATCGCATGACCAATGATACAAAGTGGCTTGACAGAGTTTGGACTGAGCTCCAAGTTCGTTTATCATCCCGACATCTGACTTTCACTAGCTTACATGTGCCCTTAGAATGCTGCTGGTAACTTGACTGGTGGTTGGGGACCGAACAATAGCACCAAATGGAACCCCAGCCATTTCCTTGACACCGCGGAATTGACAGCCGCCTACGGCATCGCATATGATTGGTTATACGATCAGTGGTCCTCGGACCAGCTTGCAAGCATCCGCTACACGATGATCGAATACGGTCTCAACAATGGCGTCATTTCGTATGAACCTAACAACGATCCGCTATACTATGGCTGGTGGACAAACAATACGGAGGGTAACTGGAACTGCGTTTGTAACAACGGCCTCACTATGGGCTCGCTAGCCATCCTCGGAGACGATACCACTGGAGTTGCTCAACAACTTCTGGATATGACGGTTTCAAATGCCCTCCAGAATTGCGCTCTCGCACCTAGCAGTGATGGTACTTGGTCGGAAACCAACGATTATTGGTACTTTGGTTCAACCGGACACGCAGAACTGTCAGCTTCGCTCTTATCGGCCACTGGTTCTACATACAACCTTCTTGATGTAAACCCTGGGATTAAGTTCTCGGGCACTTTCCACATGTACGCCACCGGACCTGGCTCCATATTCAACTATGGCGACACTGGCCCGAACAAGTACACAGCGACCGCTAACCCCATGCTCTTCTATGGTGACCAATTCAACATGCCTCAATACCAGTTGTTCCAGCGGGACCAGGCGGATGCTGCAGATCCGTGGAGCATTTTCTGGTATGACGCAACGGTTTCTGGCGCATTTTGGGATGGTCTCCCTCTCGACCACTACTTTTCCAACAGTACTGATCAATGGGCCTCAATGCGGTCCTCCTGGACGGACGAGAATGCTCTGTTTGTCGCAGTGAAGGCTGGGACGCTTCAAGGTCATCAAACCCATAATGACTTGGATTGCGGTGATTTCGTAGTCGATGCTTTGGGAGCACGCTGGTTTGGGGAACTTGGGGATGGCAACTATCTTGCAGAAGGGTATTTCAGCAGTGACGCTCAGGATAGCGAAAGGTGGCTGTACTACCGCAAGCGGACGGAAGGCCAGAATACGATCCTCGTTGACGCAGCGAATCAAAACGTATTGGCTGCGCCAACAACGAACTTTGATTCTTCTGGAACTGCTCAGGGTTCCAGCACTGTCATGGATGTACCTAGCGGTTCGACGGCATACTTTATTGCCGATTTAGCGAGCGCATACTTCAACGTGTGAGTCCATCATCATGATAATTGACGCAGGAACATGACATTTGTGTAGCACGTCTTTTTCACGTGGGGTCCGCCTGCTAAACCAGCGCCAGCAAGTGCTCATCCAAGATGAGATCAATGCGTCGGCATCTATCATGTGGCGCGCGCACACCAACGCTACTATCGCGCTTAGCAACAATAACCAAACTGCCACGCTGACAATCGGATCTAACACGATGGAAGTTACCCTGTTGAATCCTCCATCTGGAGCTGAGTTCTCCACCATGGATGCGGTGCGCTTGCCCACTGACCCTCCCACGCCGACTGGGTGGCCCGATCAGCCCAACGTGGGTGTGCAGGTGCTCGCGATTAATCTGCCCGCTGGTTCATACACGTTGGAGGTTTTGATGAATCCCCAGTGGCCGGGCGTGTCGAGTTCGTCATATGTGCAACCGAGTAGTGTCCCGCTTAGCCAGTGGTCGTTGACCAGCCACCCTTAGCCTTTGAACTTGCTTTTTGAGATTTTAATAGCGCGGATACTTTTTGGACTTGATATTCTGCAATGACTTTGGTAGTCTTGGTGATGAGTAGGAGAACGTGTAATACTTGGAACGTGTTTCGGATCGCTTGTGTGGGATTTGCGTGACGGATCAGAGTATTTATTAGGAAAGAAGGGTTCCCTAGGCAGCTGGTGGTTGACACCGTCGTGTTTCGTGGGTTCTCTTCGGTCGCTCCTTCACGCCGTTGACCACGCTCTTTTCTCAACACACCCCGGCTTCTGTCCCCAGATGGCAAAATTTACACTCTTTCTCTATGTTTTCCTAGCTTTGGCCCTCGTCACCTCTTCCAATGCCAGCACCTTTCCCCCCCACCGTCGTGACCACGCCGACGTTGGTCGTCTACTGAAGAAACGCGCGCCCATCGATATCCTCGGTCAGGACTCGGATGCACAGCAATCCGAGCAAGCACCTGTAGCATCCGGGCCTGTTCAGTCTACTCCACCTGCCTCCGTCGTACCTCAGTCGACACTCGCAAACCCGGCGTCGGTACAGGCGAGCTCCGCAGCTGCGTCTTCTGCGGCGGCGGTGAGCTTGGCTTTTTAAAGCGTATTTGATTTGCTAAAGGAATGATCTCGTAGAGCTCTTCATCTGGAGGTGGACTGCTGGGCACTGTCGGTGGGCTTTTGCCTACTGAGTCCAGTTCCGCTTCATCATCTGCCGCGTCCACTGCGTCCTCTACTTCGGACTATTTGTCCAGCGCTCCTTTGACATCGGCTCAGGCCAGCCAAACACCTGCCACAACCCCATCCCAGTCCATAGTGTACCTGACTACCAGCGCCAGCGATGCGCCGACGTCCACGCCTACCAACCTAACCTCGTCTTCCTCGGGCATGTCCCACACCGCTATGACCGTTCTCATCGTCATTGCTGCATGTGTTGGTGCTTCGGTCATTGTATGGACCATCATTCGCAAATGGAAATTCAGACCCTCCTCCGATTTCGAGGGTCGCATGCAGCCAATCGACTGGCACCCTGGCGCGGGCGCCGAAAACGCTGGTCTCCCCGGCCAGCACCGTCCCTTGTCTCGCGCCTCTTCGTTCCACTCTGGATCTAGCCAGGCCCTGGGCGACGATCAAATGCGGGGCGTTGGCGAATATGGTGCCACTGCGCTCAACCCGATCCCCGACCATGACTTTACGGCTGGTCCGGCACAACTCGCCCCTGTAGGCGGGTACGCTGACCTCGCTCGTGGTCCCAGTCCACAGCCCATGATGCAAGAGCCTCTTGCACAAGCACCTAGCGTCAACAGGCCCGTCCAGTATGATCAATACGGTGTCCCTCTTCACCATGGGTACAATGGTTACTGAGCTTCTGTGGTGGAGATCGTGTTCAGTGGTGCACTCTACCTTTGTTATACATTACACATATATTGCTTCCAGTTGCTTGCTGGGCGATGCAATTTGGCGCCTTTTCTCATATTTTTCATCGTCAACGCATCCTAATTCCATGCGTTCATACCCATAGCATTATGCTTTTTCACTTGTTCCTATCTCACGCACGTAGATATTGTTAGGCTGCTTTGATAGGCACTCATCGATATCCCTCGCACGGTTACGGTGCTAGTGCGGTGTCATTCACCCGTCCATGGTGCCAGTGGCACTGCGATACGGATGTGTATCAATCATTGTATCCGGTCCTTGATCCACCTGTGGTAAATGATGGAAGCTAAAGGTACGAGGATCACAGTCATCGTGCCTATCCACCATCCGATCGCTTTCCCATCATTGCAAAGACGCTTTCGTGCGGCCGCGGTCGACTTGGTCGAAGGAACCTGTCCATCGTCCAGCTTCGTGTTGGCAAATAGGCTCTCAAGACCCGTGGGGCGTTCAGGAGGAAAAAATTGCTGAGGGCGCAGCCACGTTCCGTCGTTGTCGTTGACCGTCTTCTTCGCCTTGACGGGCGATGAATGGGTTGGGGTCCAGTCCATCGCATCCTCGTCTGGGTCCTCATCGACTTCGATCGGAGAGGCGATCAGTGGTGGTGGTGGTGGAGACATCAAAGAGGTGTGACCAAACACCGGACTAGTGGAAGGGACGAACGGTTTAGAGGAAAGCGTAAGGGAAGCGAGCAAGTCTGGTTCGTTGTTGAGCGGCGCTGTAGGCATAGGAGAGGCCCGTGCACCGTGTGCCGATAATTCTGGAGTATCACGCACAAATGATCTCGTTGACGTCTCGACCAGGCGAATCGTAGGGGGCCGTTGTAGGTGGAGAATGGTGAACGACAAGAAGAGGACCTGTTTTCGTTTGCATCAGTCGCTTGAGGATCGAAGGAGGAGTGACACACCAATAACTCAACGAGGAGTGATACTGAGCAATATGTGGTAAGGCGATGCGACAATGGATATGCAGTAAGATGGAGATAATCCCAAGACGAAGATTGAGATGATAGGAGGAGGAGAATAGCTGTGATAAATCTAGAGAACCAAGAAAGCGTTTGAAGGATCTAGTGTGCCGTCAGCTACTAGACATGCGTGAACCACAGCGCAGAACATACAGCATAACGTGTCTTTCCTATGATGCGGACATCGCGCCCTTGTACTCTTGCTATCTTGAAGTGATGGTAGGTCGGATCCCAGGTTGTATAGGAGAGAGAGAAAAGACAGAAGACAGGGAATACAGGAACGGCTCGAGCAAGCCAGCGAGGGAAATGATAACCTCGAATGGCTGGCAGCGGATCAACTAAAGTCAACGATCGAAATAATCACACATACCTGCTGCATAAGCAATGACTATGCACAGAAGAGTCATGCACCACAGAGCACCCTTCAGCCTCCAGACAGCAAGTTGAAATCCCAGCCTTTCACGATCCTCGGCGGAGCCGGATGCTAACCGTTGTTTTTCTTTGCCTTTGGTTTCTTTCAGCCAGCCCCCGAGGGCCTTCGTGCGAGCCATCTGATTCTTCTGCTCTATCTCATCTTCAACCGCAGGTAGACAATTCGTGCAGACAGGAGGGTACCGCATGTGCAGCGATTCACGATAGGCAGGAAGCTGTTCAAGGCGCTGGAGATAATCGGGATGCTGTGAAAAAACGGTTCGCGTTGGCATGGCTGGTGTGAGTGAATAGAAGCTTGCCTGTGGAGGTGGAAGATAATTTGAGAGGAGGTTGATCAGGAGCATTTGGTTTGTTTGACAGGTGTGGCAGAATGGACCTTTACCGTACGTGGTCGGCAGTCTGTCCTTGCTCGGGGATGCTGTTGGGAGAAATGAGCAGAGATAGAGGCAGAAACAGGAGGAGAGACAAACCACGCTTGGCAAAAGAACGTGTGTTCAATTTCTCATCATGCATGGCTGGTTCATCAGAGATGATTTCCCCACTAGCGTCATACCTGTTCCAGCAGGCACAGTGGGGGCAGCGATAGGAACGGGGGTCTACTGGAGCGGGTCTCACCGCAGACAAGCAGAAGAAGCATGTCAGGTTGCTCGTGCGGCGAAGGAGGTGTGGCGCCATAGAGTCAACTGGCTCCATGACGCACGTTTGATCGTTGTTCGCGCACGTGTTTGTGTTTGTTTGTGATTTTATGGGAAAGGAAATGATACAAATTAAATCGGCGCGGGAAGTGCGGCCGGGCCGAATTTGCGTATCGCTGTCGGAGTCTGGCTGGCGTCATGTCTGCGGCGCCGTCGCCGTCGAGCAGTCGCGGGGACGTCGTGTTACAACCTGCCTATTTCACCTCCTCGGCCTTTGTGCAGCCTGCTTGCGCAGACATTGACCGCCTCACAGAGGAGTTCTCTCAGCAGTACTCTCGGTCTACAACCCGCATCTTCACGCTCTTCAAACAGATCTGGCATCGGCAGGGGTGGACGTGGATGCACTTCAAGGTATTCGATGCGCGTTCGCGTGCGGCCTTTCTCGGGGTCATGATGCGACTTTTTTCGAGTGGGTGCATTTATATGGTCCTACACTTGCCATTCAACGTGCTACAGCGCGCGTCGGTGCGGGGGAGAACCCCCTGTGTCGTGTTGCGGCCCTGTTTGGTCTCTACACGATATTCCGCACTCAGCCGTCCACCTTGGCGCCGTGCTTGTATCCCGTCGCGCATGTAGAAGTGACTTGTGGTACGTATGCTCGTTGAGATGTCTTCTTTGTTACCTGATGTGACACGCGAGACCTCTATGAAGAGATATTGAAGCTCCCCGACGCGCTGGACGAAGCGTTTTTGCGCCCTATTCGACCGCATGTCCTCCACGTACTATTTGACCTGCTGCGAGCGCAAGTTTTTCGGATCCTGCCGCACTCTGAGCTGCATCCACTGAGCCCCCGAGCGCTCCCGCGCGAAGTTGTGGCGGAGGATGGAGAGTCGACGGCGGACGGGCGCAAGAAGAAAGGACGCCCGTCCAGACGTGAGAGGACGAAGAAGGCAAGGGACTCGCTGGTGGCGTTGGAGAGACAGTGGGAGGGGTCGCCGCCGCGCGAGACACGGGATCAGTACGCGTCGGAAAAATGGGCGCTCCTCCATGCGATTGGACAGGACGAGCGGTGGGGGGTCCGATTGAGGAAAGCGACCGCAGCTGTTGCTGATCGGATGGAGTGGATAAATAAAGAATGAAGCTTATTATTAGCGTGAGACGGACGTCCTCTTTGTTGTCGTCGTCGTCGTCGTCGTCTGTAGTAGTAATCATTCCCCCCCCCCCCCCCCCCCCCCCCCCTCCCCCCCTCCCCCCCCCCCCCTCCCCCTCCCCCCCCCCCTCCCCACTCCCTCTCCCCGCC
>JBBPKK010000006.1:155904-171339 GCA_038089215.1 Tylopilus vinaceipallidus
CGGACGGCCTGTTTGGTTTGGTCGTTGTCGGCGGCTTGAGTGGTAATCCTCCCCCCCCCCCCCCCCCTCCTCCCCTCACTCGTTTATAACGTCCATTCGGTTTATTTCGCCACGCCATTCACATGGCTTTTCGAGCTCCCGATACCCAGGGCCGTTTCTACGCCCAGGCTGCGGCGAATGCACCCTCTTCGACCGCAAGTCTCCTTCCCCCCTCCGCGAGAGGTCAGCAAGGCGTGCAGGCCGCGTTTGCAAGAGCACCTCCGTCCCTCAGAAGCGTTGCTAGCGTCAACTCTCTGG
Organism: Tylopilus vinaceipallidus; assembly: GCA_038089215.1. Taxonomy (NCBI): domain Eukaryota; kingdom Fungi; phylum Basidiomycota; class Agaricomycetes; order Boletales; family Boletaceae; genus Tylopilus; species Tylopilus vinaceipallidus. The sequence continues at coordinate 156,202 of JBBPKK010000006.1, forward strand.
TCCGTCTCCTTACTCACTTCTCCGGCTTCACTCAGTTCAATTCCTAGAACGACTCCCCGTACTCCGGCGCAACCGCAGGCCGGTCATCCGCATCCCAAGTACACTCCATCTCTGACAAGGTATACGCCCCTTCCACCACCCACCCTCTCACCCCCCAATCTCTTCCTTCCAGTTCTCCCTTTCGCCTGACCCCCAATCATGGGGAGCTGACCTCTCTCCCAACCACCCTGAACCCGATGATTTCCTCCACAATCCCGATCCACGGCGTGATCGAAAGAGTGACCGCGGAGGTAGCGTGCTTACTTGCAGAGGACTGACTAACCTCGGCTGTCTTGTCTTTCTCGCCGTCGGCCTCGTCGCTCTCTTGTGCGTGCCTTGCTGCGTTTTGACTTCGCTTTTGACGCGTTTCCCAGCGCTGGATACCCCATAATATCCTACTTCACCTCCCACCCTCTCTCTTACTCGGGTGGTTTTAATCTAGGCGGTATCAATGCCAGTGGGCAGGCAAGCACCAATGTACTCTATCATACCACACGGCTCATTCTTGCCTATAGATTCCCAACATGCCAAACAATTTTGGTCTAATCGATGTCGAAACGCCGTCTGCCGCATATACTGTGCAATCTTTTGCCGACGGTTCAGAGTGGCAGCTCGTATTCAGCGACGAATTTAATACTGAGAACCGCACATTTTGGCCTGGTGATGACCCATACTGGGAGGCTGTCGATCTCCATTACTGGCAGGTAGGGGCTTACCCTTTCGTTGTAATCTAGGGTCGTCCTTGACACACATGGTAGACGAACGACTTGGAGTGGTACTGGCCAGATCAGATAACGACCAAGAACGGTGCACTTGAAATTACGCTGGCGGAACGGACCATGAACAACCTTAACTACGTCAGTGGAATGCTTTCCACTTGGAACAAGTTTTGTTTCACCGGTGGTATGGTACTGGCATCCGTCACGTTACCGGGGACCAATGATGCGCCCGGTGAGCGAAATCGTTATTCACGTATTCGTATGCATTCATCACTTCACCGTGCTCTAGGACTCTGGCCCGCAGGTTTGCACCTATTCCTCTCAAGTTTCCATCGACATACTAATTTTTTCCCTTAGTGTGGACGATGGGCAACTTGGGTAAGTGCAAGCGCTGCTACGTTGAATGTTTATTAACTTGGATACCATTGCTAGGTCGCGTGGGCTATGGTGCATCTCTTGAAGGAATGGTACGAATTCTCTTCGCACGCCAGTACAGCACATCTTCACCTTCCCACAGTGGCCCTATTCTTACGACAGCTGCGATGTTGGTACAGTCGCCAATCAAACGCATAATGGCGGACCCGAGGCAGCTCTGACCAATGGCGATCCAAATAACGGAGACGTCTTGTCTTATCTTCCCGGTCAACGGTTGTCAAGATGTACCTGTCCAGGTCAGTCACACCCTGGACCCGTCCACTCGGACGGGACGTATGTTGGCCGTTCGGCGCCAGAAATCGATATCTTTGAATCCCAGGTACGTCGTGTCATGGACGATGCGCATCCCATAGTTCATGATCATAGGTCACGGGTACCCCACTCCAAGGATCGGTTTCACAGTCTGCGCAGTGGGCTGTAAGTGATTCGTGTGACGAAATACACACGCTAACCATTCTCCGCGTAGCCCATGAATGCAGCCTATGAGTGGAAAAATACTACCGGAAACTTCAACATCCCCAACCCGTCTATCACCGAGCTAAACTCGTACACGGGTGGCGTTTTCCAGCAAGCCACTTCAGGAGTGACGAACACTAGCAAGTCTATCCTGCTTCACCTTCACGCAAACGCTGAAAAGTGCTGTAGATCAATCTTGCTATGAACTGACTTCTGGATGCTTTGCAACATATGGATATGAGTACAAACCAGGTGCTTACCCTTCCTTTTCATGGCTTCAAGCATTAACAACATTCCAGGTTTCACATCTAATGGCGGTGTAAGCGTGTCCCATTTCCTGCAAGACTGTTGATCTCACAGAAAAAATTAGTACATAAGTTGGATTACGAATGATCAAGTTGCTTGGACATTAGACGCAAGCGGAATGACGGCTGATTCGTTGACCGAGATATCGGACAGACCAATTCCGCAGGAACCCATGGTATAATATGCCCTCTGCTTCCAGAGTTTAAGCCGGCTCAGCTATTCTGCAGTATTTGATTGCCAATCTGGGGATATCTCCAAACTTCGAAACCCCTGATTTCGCGGCGCTCACTTTCCCGACCATGATGAGGATAGATTGGATTCGTGTGTACCAGCCAGCGAATGCAAAGAACATTGGTTGCGATCCAAAGGACTTTCCTACTGCTGCTTACATCAATGAGTAAGTGCATGCTGGCAGGCTTACTTTTTTGGATGCTCATAAGGCCGAAGGTACCTCGAGGCGTACAGCAACCCGAACTTGACGACATGGACAGGTGATTATGGTCAATCGTTCCCGAAAAACAGCTTCCTAGGTCAATGCTGAAAGGAATCTATACATGTCGTCCACATTGTCCGTCGGACATGTTGTGGGGCCACATGCCTGTTTGCAAGATATTTTGGAGTGCGCAGTTTACCATTGTTTTCGGTCGTTCTCTATTGTACACGCTTTCCACAATTTGTCTTTGGCTCATGTAGAGCTTGCAATGGGCAGCGATGTCGTTTATTGGGCAGTTTATATAAACGATCGTCGTCGTCCTTGGCATCCGTGGCAGGGATGTATGCTAACGTCATACTTTGCTACATTCGCAATGAAGGTACACCGTTCCCGATAGATAGTGTTACTTCATACCAAGAGGACTCTAGAGAGAAATATTAAATCTGAATTAATCATGCTGTTCCAGTAGCTTGATATCGTTCCATTAACGTCTGGAGTTTTCCCAAGGTCCGCTCCAATGTGATGATGCCCCCCGCAGTCAATCGAGGCACCGCCAGGTCTTGGTCCGACTCGCTAGCGGGCTCGTTCTTACTCTTGTCGATCAGCTGTCGGGCATCGTTGAGGACCTTGGCAAGTCTCCCCCTGGTGTAATACAGCCAATTGATCTCTGGCTGTAGGCCACCAAGAGGAATCTCGAGCGCGCGGCGGACAAACCCTCTTGACAGGACGTACGCTTTTTCACTGTAGAGCCGACTGCAAAAAGACAATGAACATGCATGCACAACGTCCGACATGAGGAATCGTCACCTGTTGACCATGCCTTCTTCCGTACCTCTCAGCTTCTCGTACGCAGGCTCACAGAACCATCTAGGCCCACACTTAAACGACGTCGCTGGCAACTACGTCAAGACTTACGGTTCCTTCACGAGTACTAGCCCTTGGATCGAGACAAAAGCTTGTAGTAAACTTGACCTCGACGCGTTCCAAGTCTCTGTGCGATCGCCAGACCACGTTCCCAAGATTGACAGACAAACTTTGCCTTCCTCATAGAGATTTCTGGAACAATCCAGGTTAGTTCAAAACAGGGACTACTTGTGCTCCGATTCACTTACGGATTGACTGGACGGTACAATCGGACATGGTGGTCAGCACATGTAAGTGAGTCACAACAGAACGTACGCACCCCTCCCGTTACCATTGGTCCAACTGAGGAAATGAGCAATGGGCGGGCTTTGAGGGAAATTGGAATCTAGCATCCAATCTATGACAAATGGTGCATCCTCGTACGGAGTGTTTTCTGGCCCGATGATCAAGCATCGCAAAAGATCTGATCGATCCTCGTATGCACGCACAATGATAGATTCTGGCAAATGTGGTGAGCATTGACACGTTACCGCGTTTCGTAGATGCTGATCACCTGGTAAACTATTGGAGAGAGCTCGATACTCTTTGGTCAGGCGAGCAAGAAAAGCTCTCGAAGGTTGGTTAGCCGAGGTGGAGTAAAAGGCGTGGTCAATGGGGGCGGTCGGCAAGATTTCGAATCGTTTCCAAAACGAGTCGTCGTCCGTTTCGGCCGTATCCTTCATTGAGGCAGTAGGATTCACGACCAATTCCTGGCTCATCTCCGGGGATGTAGAGGGCGAGGTGGGGAGCGGGGAGACTGAACCAGCAAGATCTGTCGTGATGATACTTGGAGGAGGATTGAGTGAATCATCGTCTCGTCCCGGCGATGACTCGTCCTCTACCCAGGGCGGATCAACATCCATCTCATCCGGTTCCTCATCTGTTTCCACCCATTCGTCGTCTTCGGTGTTCTTCTCGTACCGCCAAACACCGTCTGGATCCTGGAGCCATATGCCCTCCGAGTATTCCTCGTTTGAGTCATGTTCTGACGTTTCATCGCCCCAACCATCATCCTCGATCTGTTCCAGACTGTCATACAGTCTTGTTAATCGTTCCAGGGGGAAAATAGATACTAGCATGTTGGGGTGTGTGACCTCCACAGAACCATCTAGATGGAGCTGCAACCATCGGTTAAACAAAAGTCAACCGAGATCTTTGAGATCGTACCTCGGTGACTTCCCCAAACCACGAGAGAGAGCTGTCAGTCACACCAGGAAGAGAAACGTCGTAGTGATGAAGTCGCTGAGTATTACGATTGGCCGCTATCGACGCCCCTAGATTGGCCATGGTACGTCTCCACCCACAAAGTTCGCCATCGGCTCGCACTGGCGGTTCACGGACCCATTCCTCGATTTCACCGATCCTGGGAACTCGCGGAGGCGCAAACCCGTTCGTGGTACCAACCGGGTGCACGAAAACGGAGTCGCCCCGTCGTACACCAAAACCATGACCATGTAAAGCATCGGGGCTGGTGTCACCGGTGCCATTTGGGTCGAGTTCCAAGACAGATACGGTTTCGAGATTACCCGTATCCACGCAACAAATGACGGCCACCCTATCCGTCGAGTTGACAGACTGAACTATGGCTACCCGTTCCTGATCTTCATTCTTCCATAGGACATGATCGCCTGGCCTGTTGGCATAGCTGAGCGGACACTAGCTGACGAGCAAGCCATGCATACCAGCAATCGTATTCGTCAACGTTCAAATATGGGATCAGTTCCGTGGATGGCAGAGTCTCCCTCGAGCCATCTTGCCATAGAACGGTCACGGTCGAGCGCGTTTCCTGGACACAGAGAGTGCGGCTCTCAATTCTGTCATGGCCCCCGGCGCCCGTTTGAAATGACACGACAGGAATGGTCTCATCATCGATGAGGAACACCTTGTCACCAACACGAATGTCACCAGACTTTGTCTTCAGAACCGCGAGCTTCGTAAGGTCCTGTCCGTGCCAAAAGCGCTCAGGACGTCGCTTGTTCAAAGCCATATCACGATCGAGCTAAAAAGTCGGGTCAGAGGAAGAAACGGAGAGAGTGCGGGGGCACACCGTCTGGTTCACTGCGAGCCAACAGATGGCAAGCACGGTGTGCTGGAGGTCGACGACGGTGTCATTCACTGTGGGCATCGGTGCACCTTGACAGACGTTTGGGATGCCATGGAAAGTGAGGGGATGAGGCAAGATGTCCTATATGAAATTGTGAACGGTGGACGGTAGGGCATGCGAGGTAAGGCGGCATACGAGTCCTTTGTCGCCGATGGTGAGACGGGAGCTTATCTCTGGCATCCGAATGAGCGTGCCGGAAGCGGAAATGACAAGTTCGTCGAAAAGCTGCGGGAATGAACGGACTGATGGGGTGCACTTGAGAGAAGCGTACCTCGATGACCTTGGTGGGGAGTGAGCATCGGATCACGGGAAGTGGCAGGAGGGAATTGCTTACTTGCCCTATCCAATCGTCGTATACGACGTAATCGCCCGCGTTGACGCCGGTAGCATGACGAAGATCCCTGACGGACCTCCAGGGGTCGATGCGTTGGCCGCTGATGGCATGTACGAGCCTTGCCTGTACATGGGTGTTTACTACGACGCCGGAGCGAACGTCGTCAAGACTACGTTTGCAGTAATCGCCTGCCTGAAAATTGCGGTCGACGAGCTCGTATTCGGATTCGGGGACGATCTCGCGGAGACCGCCTGGGAGGAAGGAGACGCCAACCTCGCCCCGTGCGAGGGGGCGCATGAGGGGGTCCACGAGGGGGCCTGTGACGGGGGGCAGATCATCTGCATCGTGCCAGCAGCGCTGCGGGGGATGAGCTCTGGCGGGGGGAGCGGGGTACGAAGGGACTTGCCAGGACGATGCCGTGGAGGCTGGGCGAGTCGATGCGCCTGACGGTGTCTTCCTGGTAGAACTGGGGAGGGGCGGGTGGGGTGAGCGGGGCGGCTCTGCGGGGCGGCGCTGGGCAGACGCACCTTCGTGGACGACATGAGTCGGACGTGGATGCGAGCTGGGCGGGAATCCTGGCCTTAAAGCCAGCCCCGTCACGTGCCCTGCCAGTGCTTGTCCTGATCGTCATGCCGCTCGACCGCCTCCCCATCGAGCTCGTCGTCCACGTCTTCTCCCTTCTCGCCTGCCGCGACCTGCTCGCGTGTTCCCTCGTCAGCACCCTCCCCGCCCCCCCGTCGGCGTCGCTCACCACCACCTAGGTCTCTCGCCTCTTCCGTGCCGCCATACAGCAGAGCGCCTGCTGCCAGTACACGATCGAGCTCGCCGCCTCGGGCATGCACAACGGCCCTCCCAGCGTCCTGTGCCACGCAGACCGCCTCGCGATGCTCCGCAACAGCCAAGCAGCATGGCAGTCCTTGCAGTGGACCGCACTCCAAGACGTCCACATGTTGCAAGGCTCCTTGTATGAACTCTACGGCGGCGTGTTGGTTCAGTCCACCCACAAGAGCGGCTGCGGTCTGGTCTTTCGTCGTCTCCCTTCTCTCTACCGCGGCATCCCGGAGCACGTGTGGTCGCTCGACTTGGACTTCGCCATCCAAGACTTCACTTTGGATCCCGCTCAGGATCTGCTTGCCCTCATCGCACAACCACACCATCAGTGAGCTCCACCTGTCCAGCCTCGTTCTGTTCTCACCTCTTTCGAGATCCAATCTACACGATGCTCGAATAGAGGTCTTCGTACACCTGCGCTCCCTATCTACCGGCGGGGTCCACCCCCTGGCCACAAAGTCGCCCGTCCTCGTGCATGGCGGCCTCCGCACCACGAGCCTGACTTTCATGATCCAGGTCCACAGCGACCGCGTCGCTGTCCAGTTCGTCAATCGTGGCATGGCACTGTCAGAGCTCGTCGTCTGGAACTGGAAGACAGGCGAGACGCTTCTGGTGAGACGACAGCAGCCATGGTTGCCTGTGCTCACGCCGGCGCCTTCCAGAATACCCACGGCCAGAGCCTGATGGCCTTTGCATTTCTTACTGAACGCTTTATCCTCGTAGGGGGCTTTGGGGACACTGATGTCAATGTCGGTCAGCCTCGGCTGTTCGCGGTGGACCTGGACGCGAGCGATGGTGAAAGGAGCGAATTCGAGGATGTGGAGTACCTTTGTTCGTTCTTATACCCGGCCTGTTACCCCTGGGTCCACCCGCTGAGCTTCTTGATTCGGTCCGACCCATGTAGCGACTGGTTTCCACACCCGGGCGTTCAGGTGCCGTTTTCGATCGGGTCTGGGCCGAGGCTGTATGTTGTGACGATTTGGGTCATGCAGGGTGAAGCGGTGACTCCGATCGATCTCTTCGTCCTGTCCCACACATTGCTGGCGCACATTGACTCGCTCGGGGCAGACGAAACGCGGCATGATTTCGAGTGGCACGAATGGGGACCCGATGGGACGCGCATGGTGGCACAGGCGGCGCACTCGCATGTGTGGGTGTGCTATGTGTTTGGCACGCGATTTAGTTCGGTCACCGGTGGGGAACAGCGGAGGGAGCTGGAGGTGTGGGATTTCAACCCGCCAGGGACAAAGCGGGGACGGGGTTCAAGCGGGGTCGAATGGCACGTGGGGGACACCACGGTGCTGCGCGGGAGGGTGTTTGTGGGCGAGGTGCGGACGAGGCTGCCGTATCGGGTGTCGCGGAGGAGGCTGGCAGCGCCGTCGGAGGGACAGCCGGTGTTCACAGCGGCAATGTGCAGCGAGGACAGCGTGATATTGGTTGACGTGAGTCGGACGGTCATCTCCGCTGCATTCCGGGACTGAGCATGACTTGACTGCAGTCACGAGGACGACGGTTTCGGATTCTGACGTTCTGATCTGGCGGAGCTGTAGTAAATCTAGAAATGTACTGAGGGGAATGTGCGATTGCCGTCCGAGTCGCGGATTGCGCTCACAGCAAATACAGCTCGCCCACCTTGCTGTCGTCCTGCCACCCATGTTAAAAACCAGCAGGGCCCCCCCCCGTTGCTCCCAGACATGGCCTTCCTTTCTCCTCGCATCTTCCCCGCACCCGCCCTCTGCGCCCGTCGCAGAGCCGCCCTCTATGCCGTACGTCGCTCGCCCCGTCCCCCGTCCCCCGTGCCGCCCCGCTCACCCCTCCACAGACCATCAGCCATCGCCCCTCTCGCCCCCCCGTCGCAGATGACCCCGATCCCTCCGACGGCCACCCGCGTCCCTCCGATCACCAGGACTTCATCCTCTCCGTCCTCAGGGCAAGGCCCTCCCTGCGCGACGCAAAAGACTATCTAGACAACCTCGGCACGCCCCAGCAGCAGCGCCACAAAAAACCGGCCTTTCCCCCCTCTTCCCTCATTTCCCCCGCTCCCCGCCCCCACCGCGACATGTCCGACGCAAAACCGCCCCCAGGCGCCGTGGCAGACGTCGACGCGACACCGAGCCCTGTCATATCATCTATCTTGAATCCCGTCTACTGTCGCACCGCCTTGGTCAAGCTCCAGGGCCCATTCAGCGACAGGCAGCTCGAAAGCATTTCCCGCGGCATGGTTTACCTCGAAAAGCTCGGTCTGGTCAGTGTCATCGTCATCGAGCATGACGAGCTGCCCAGAGGCGACGACCGCGAACGAGCCACCATCGTCGAAGAAACCGACCGCGTCGTTGCTGCACTCGAGGCCCAGGGTGCCAGAGCCCGTCCCGTCCTCGGCCCGTTCGTTCGCCTCGGACCCAAACCAGGAGACAGCGACACATCTCCCAATGGCACTTCCCTACCTGAGGCACACGTCTTCCCTGAGGACCTCGCCCCCATTCGCTCGGCCCTCCGCGCTGGTGAAATTCCTGTCATTCCCCCGTTCGCCCTCGATTCCTTCTGCCGCTCGACTCGGGTCAGCGCCGATGACATCCTAGCAGCCCTCGCACGTGGCATGGTCGAAGCCGCGGAGCTAGACGCCAAATCGCAGAAAAGGCCATCGGATCCTCATGTGGATTACTCTGAAGACATCAATCTCACCCCTATGCGACTCATGATCATCAATCGCGAGGGTGGCGTACCCTCCTACGCACGTTCTGGCTATCCTCATCTCCTCGTAAATCTCACTTCCGAATACGACTACATTCGCGATACCTTTGATCCCGCATGGCAGCCAGACAGGCCATCTGCCTTGTCAAATCTGGCCCTTGCACACACCTGTCTCGCGTACATGCCCCCAACCTCTTCCGCCATAATGGTGTCACATCGTTCCCCAAGCTCTCTCATAGCCAACCTGATCACAAACAAGCCTGCTGTCTCGTCGAGCCTTCCCCATGCTCTCTTGCAAGGCAACCGCAACCTGACCCCTGACACCCCCACTCTTCTTCGCCGCGGCCAGCCGATACGGGTTATTCGCGATTTGACCAACGTCGACAAGACTAAACTAAATTATTTGCTTCAAACCTCCTTTAACCGGACGCTCGACGTCGACGCCTTTTACAGGCGGTTAGAAACCTGCCTGGACTTTGTGGTAGTCGCCGGAGACTATGTTGGTGCGGCCATTGTCACCAACGAGCCCGTTCCTAGTCCATCGTCGCCGCCGATATCGTACCTGGACAAGTTCGCTGTCTTGCCTAGCCATCAGGGCGACGGTACGGTTGACTTCCTCTGGGTTGCCCTCCACGACGAATCGTACGGCCTCGGCCATCCCTTCTCCATCAACCCCAACGGTGGCAAAGAAGGCAAGGGGGAAGGGCGCGATCTCGTGTGGCGCAGCCGATCCAATAACCCGGTGAACAAGTGGTACTTTGAGCGCAGCACGGGTCACGTCCGCATGGGCTCATGGGTCCTATTCTGGTGTGACGCCGAGAAACGGTTAAAACAGGAAGCGGCCCGTTCCATTACCCCCCTTTCATATATCGGAGATTGGGAGTCGGGCAGACTCGAGAAGTGGGCAGAGGCAGTAACTAAAATACCTTCTGCTTGGAAATAGAGGGTGGAGCTCGAAGTTTTGATCATATGTAGATTGTAGGAGGGTAGTAATGGCCCAAACGACATCTTCCACGCTAGGTTTCTTTCGATACATTACGATATACATTAGAGCGTAAAGCACGTCTTGGTCTTCAAGCTTCAGTGGCTCGACCGCCGCCTCCGTCTACGCTTGTTCTCTTTCTTTGGTGGAGGAGAAGATCCAGACGAAGTCGTGGTAAAGGAAATGACAGTATTTTCTTTTAGCACTTTCACCGCCAAACCGGGCGACGTATTTCCGACCCATTTCCAGGACTGATACGCTCCGTCCTTGAGCGTGATGCTTTCCACCAGATTGTCCAGACCTTCGACGACCCGACTATGGAATCGACCGCACGTCCATTCGTCAATGTTGCGAACCAGGAAATACACTTGGAGGATGTCGCTCGGACTATCCAAGTCCCATTCGTGGAACGGTCGGTCCGAGGTGGAGTTACCGTGCACCCCCGGACGCGAATAAGGCACAGACACGACGATCTAGGGAACAGCGACGTCAACGTTCGGTCCGTTCAGGCATCCAGGACGACGCACCGGCTTTCCGTCCACCACTTCGCACCAGTCAATGTGTGCGCGCACGCGCCCATTGGCCCAGATGAGTCCGACGACGGGACTCTGCACGCTCAGTGAGTGGAGATGGCGCGCGGCGGACGCCGTTGCGATTCGGTTCTGGCGGTAAGCGTCGTCAAACAGGGTGTGCACCGGCTTCTTGTCCTCCCAGAAGCTGCTCGCGAACTCGAATCCAGGCATGTCGGGGAGCTGTGCGCAGGGTGTGCTCTGATACCGGAACGAGGACCCTCTCGCAGCGGTCCCCGCTTTCGCGATCGCGGGGAGGTTCTTGAGCACCTTGTACGGGGACTTGGCGGACTGTGACAAGGAACGCGTCAGCGCGGAAGGGAGGAACACTGCGCAGTCAGGAGTAGCCGTCTTGGCGTTCAGGACGCGACGGGCATCGTCTGCAACAGTGCTAGGTGGCTGCGGAAGAGAGACCGAGCACTGCACCCTGATAGTCCGAGATCAGCACAACCCGTTGAAGTGGGCTGGAGAACGTTCTGACCTGAAGACACTGTTTCTGACCGCAGAACTCCGGAAGACATTGTAGCTGAAATCCTTGTTGGCATCAGCGCGTCGGACAGTGCGACAAGTCGCGTGCCAGCAAGACATACACACTTGCAACGTAGTCAGCTTCTGACCATCTTTCGTTGCCAGCTCTCATTTTTCGGAGTCTTTTCCATGCAAGAAATACCGCGGAAAGCTCCTCCATCAGTTCCTTTTCCTGCGCTTTAGAGCTGCTCGTAAACAAACGAGACGACGCGTCGTAGGCCAACTTTAGAAAGTCACCAAGCGCCCCGCTGTTCGCAGGCTCCTACACACCGATGAGTGATTGTCCCCGCGTGACAATTCACAAACACAAGGACCTTGTCTAGCCACGCTTTGGATATTCGATTGCGCGTGTTGAATATCTCCCGAACGTCACTCATGAACTCGTCGGGAATGTCTGAGAACGAAGCTTCTTCGCAGTTTTGGTATGCTGACCAAGTCTCGAAATTCCGAGCATTGCGCGCGATCCTGGAATGCATCGTTAACCTAGTGCTGGATAGCGACTCGCTGCAAATGAGTCCTCACTCGGACGCAGACAAAGCCCGTTGATGCCCAGTCCCGGTGTTCCTTGAGTTCTTCACTGCACCTGGCTTCGACATTCACCAAACGTGCAGAATCGGTAGCGTATATGATATGTCACGAGGGTAGAGCGTCAACCAGTAACAGCGTGAGCAACCGTCAAAGTTGTGGGTGGCTGTTTGGAGGCTTTACCATCGGCTATAACCACGAACATGCCGTAAAGACGGTAGTTCCCCAGAACTTAGGTGCTGATAAAGCGGGCCCGTGAGGCTAAATAATCTCATGCCCGCAGGACGTACGTAAGGAGCGAAACCACGCCAGCAGCTATGCTCCAAGTGAGAAAACATTACAAGCATAGAACAGAGCGACATATCAAGACGCTACATCCCCGCCCAGTCACAGGTATTCCCTTCCGAGGCAACGAAATCCGATGTGATGACATTAGAATAAACTGTCCATCATTTTCCGTGATGCCTCTACCCCGAGCTACATGCATCGCATGGATCAGTTTTGTAACAGGTGTTGGAAGAAATCACCCACAAAAGTGGCAGCATTAGCAGGGAATGCCTGGGACAACAGTATTGATCAGTAATTTCCGCAGGAGCGCCAAACATCCTTACCCTGGCCATAGCGGGTCCGAACCCTTTCCAGAGAGCCGCGAGTCCGTCTTGGGCCACGGTCTTTCGCAGGCAATCAAGGAAGCCAGAGTATGTGCCCGAAGGAGCGGATTGCAGCCTAGATTTCAGCACCTGTTGCGATGGATGAGTGTCTCAAAGTAGGGCATCAAGGAGTGCACCGACATCCGGAGGTATTGCCAGAGACCACATAGCGACGCCCGCAGTCCCACCAGCCAAAATGATGGCACCGAGGTTGAGGTCAGAAGCCGACGATCCGGCTGGCGTTAACGCCTTCTTGGTGACTTCGTAAGCAGCGAAGTAGCTGATCTCGACAAAGTTAGACCAGACGCCACGGGGGAGGAGATCACCGTACGCAGCACTTCCAGGTCCATCACGAGCAAGCGTCGCACCTGTCCCACGAAAGATACTTCGCATTCCTCCTTCTTTGTAGAGGTGCTTTAGTACGTCGAAGACACCCTTATATTGGGTGCCGGATGTGCCTTGTCCTTGGACCTGTCTCTCTTCAAAAAAAGCCAATGAGACTTAGAAGGCATCTTTATACCTGTAGTAACACTTTGGCCCGTTCTACCGGCGCAGTGACAAGAGTGGCTGGCAGGGCCGATAGGAAACCAGCGGTAGCAAGCTCTGCGGTCGAAAGGTTCTCCCTCGGCCTGTTCGGGGTGAGAGCATATATAAGCCGTTTCGAAGTATCGTATCCCTTGGGCAGACAGATTATGAACGATTCGAACGTGGCGAGCGACGACCAAATTTACCCAGAAAGAGACGGCAAAGATGGGAGTAACGCCGAGAAGCGGGGGAACCATCCCTCTGTACATTCTAAGCTCGACGGCGCGTGAGCAGAGAGGCACCACAGATCCGGAGCCGTCGCTCACCCACGAACACCATCACGGGCGAGCGTCTGCCGGACGACATCGATGGCACCCTTGTATTGTCCGGGAGCAGCGGTCTGCAGCCGCGTCTTGGTCAGGTCGAAAGGGTGACCTTGTGAAGAAGTTGAGCGTCCAAATGCTAAAGGTGTGCTCGGATCACTGGCATCTCACCCACGAGGACCGCCGCCATGCCGCCGAATCCTCCGGCGACAAATGCCTTGACGTTTTCGACGGCTGAAACTTTCGTTATCTCCTCAACTGCAGGCGCCTCGCTACTCTAGTGGCCGGTCGGCATCAGCAACGGTACGATCGACTCCGGTGCGGTGCTGACCATGGTGGGTATGGGGACAAGAGACACGACTTGCTTTTGCCGGCTTTAAGCTTGCGCTTTTCATATGATTCACTCACACATGAAATCACCATGTTCGGCATGTGTACACGCGGGCAAGAAATATCTACATATCGCTTGTCGCTACGATTCATCATAGTCCCGACCAAATCCCCCGACCGGCTCATAGGTAGCCTCGGTCTGGTCCCTCTTCCAAAAGACGTGCACTCCATAAAAGAATAAGCATATAAGCACCACACCAACGGCTCCCACAAAGGAGGGTGGGCCATACTCGATCCACCATGATGGATGATATGGAACAAGAAGCCGGTCGACTTGAATGACCCCACCGATCCCGCTCCCGGTGGTAGTACGGCCCCAGCTCAGCACCCGAGCCCAGTCAGCTTTCCCATCGGTTCCCCGCGCGTTCTTGATCCCGACCATGAACTCCGCCGTCGATTTGTCTTCCATTTCCTTAAAGACAATGTCCCCATACGCAGAATCCCTTGATAGCAGCGTTCGGTATGTGCCAAGTTGGTTGAGTGGTAATGGCCGGCTGTTGTTGTGAAGTGCACCCGGCGCACTGGCCGAGCCAGAACCAGGCAGTTGAAGCGGGATTAAATGCTGGCTAACGACCGCGCGTAGCCCATCGAGGTCTTCAAGGAGTCGCGTCAGATTATATTTCTTGAATGCGTCGTCTGTGGGGCAGAGCAAGGTCCACGTTCCCCCACCAGGTCCTAAATCCGCCCACTTTGAACCTTCTGGCGGAGAAGTTCCATCCAGGACCCAATCAAATCCCGCCTTGGCCATCACATTCGTCATGGTAGTCGCCTTTCCTGCCTTCATCAATTTCCCAATGGTCAACTCTACCGATCGGGGGATCATCAAGTCGGACACCTCGTGTATGACGCCGGTGTCCGTGAGCGTATTCTGCGGATATAACGCGCTCTTCATACCAGCCCAACCTCCGCTAGCACTGACGAAGACCGGACCATCCTCATTCCGCTCCAATTGTAAGTCGGACCCTTCTAGAGTGGCGAAAGTGCGCTGAGGTCCATTAACGAGGCTCTGCGAATACTCAACGTTGTTAATAATGTGGTGGAGAATAACATTTTCCAGGTCTTGCTTAGAAGACGCGGCAAGTAGATGGTCGCTGACTAATAGACCAAGACGCTTGAACGCGCTGTTGTGTGGAATAAGAAAGGTAGTACGAGGCATCCTTTTGATCACGTCTGCAAGCGAAGTCGAAAAGACAGCGGCAAGGAAGGAAGATAAGTCCAAGGATGGCAGTGCCGTCTGGAGAGGGTCGACTGGAGGCTCAAGCGCTCGTGAAATGAAGTAAATGATGGTGTTATTGATCTCCACTGTCAAGTAGGTGAGCGAATGACAGAGTCATGGTGACAGATTTGCCTACCATGTTCACCGATCATGCCTGCGCCACCGAACGCAATGTGTCG
>JBBPKK010000007.1:0-165432 GCA_038089215.1 Tylopilus vinaceipallidus
ACCCCCTCGTCCACACCCACACCCACATCCACACCCACACCCACACCCTCCTCCACGGCCACCTACCCTTCTCTGTGAGTCCGCTATCCGTCGTCGGACGCCATCTTACACCCCCTGCAGCACCACCACCTCCTCTGTCTCTTCGACAGCGTCTACCTCGGCCACAGTACCCACGTCCTCCGTCCCGACATCGCCCGCCGTCGACACCCAGTCCACCTCGTTTTCCACCTCCGTTTCCACCCCCGTTGTGCCCGGTGCCCTCGCAAGCCCTACCTCCTCTTCATCCGTGTCTACCTCCCTTTCGTCTTCCTTCTCTCCCTCCCCCACTGCCGTGCAGTCCTCCCGAGGGTATGTGAATTCACCCCCGGTCGTCTCAAAATGCTAAGCCCGTGTTCAGTTTCTTTTCCGACACCGCCGCAGTCGCTGGCACATTCACTGTCGTTGGTCTCGTTGGCATCGCCAGTGTGATCGCAGTCGCGCTGTTCATCGCGAGACGCCGTCGTTCCCGATCCTACGAAGAGGACACCGAATTCCTCGACAAGGCACCCCACCACTCCCTCGATCCTCCCCTCGTTCACGGCACGTCTCATGACGATGGTTCCTCAGATAATGCCCACTACGGGGCACCCCCGGTGTCCCTTGCTCCTCCCACCGCTACGTATTATCCAGACCAGGCGTCTGCCTTCCATCCCCGGGCCTTTTCCACAGAGGCGTATCCTCCCGTTTCTCGTGGATATCTTCTCGGATACACACAGGACTATCCTCCACAGCACACCTACTCCTCGGACTACCATGTCGCCGCACATACGCCTTCGGCCCCCCGTGTAGACACCGATATCCCCAACCCCCACGGGTTTACCGCTCCGGAGCCGGACTCCCTTCCAGCACCCCCAAAACGAGTCTCTCTTCCGAATGCCTTGCGCCCATCCCTTGGGCCGACACTAGCTGTCCCCGACCAACGGGCAAGCAGTCACTATTCGACCGATTCTTTCTACGCCGGGATTTCACCGGATCCCCCACGATCTCCTGGGCGGACTAGATGAGCTTTTTGCAAAAGCACCTTTCTTGGATCTTTCGTACCGACACCGGTCTTTCCTGTTCTGTTTTATTAGATATTTATCTCCAGCATATATTTATGGCGCAGAATACTTGGTCACCGCTTCTTCGATTTCCATCAATTTGCCGGAGATGAAGGTTGATGTACAACATTCTTGCGACGCAGTCCGGTGTAGCTATAGTGACAAACACCAACGATCTGATTAGATGCCTGTACAGTCGAGACGAAAAGGAGTGACTTGCTTTGCGCTTTTTCCCATGTGGCTCGAGCGTACTTGTGCAGCGATGTTGTCTCGTCGGTCGACTTGCATGCTTGGCCTGGCAGCTGCAGCCCGCCGCGCCTTTTCGACGAACAGCACCGTCGAGGCGTTTCTCGAGCCAGTCTCATCAAATCCTTCGGTCGCCTGTCTTTTCCTCAACCGGCCACAGAGCAAGAACGCCATCTCCGTCCGCATGCTGCAGGTGAGCCACACTGGCTGCCAACTCTCAGTATGCCGTCCTCATCTTCCCCAGGAGCTCCATGGCTGCCTCAACACCCTCAAGTTCGACAAAAGGTAAGCCCTCGTCTCCTCACCCCCAGTGTGGCAAACGCACCTCGTACCTAGCATTCGCGCCCTCATCGTGCGCTCCACGACTCCCGGCGCGTTCTGCGCCGGTGCTGATCTCGCCGAACGCCGCACGATGACGCACGCCCAGGTCAACAAGTTCCTCGTCGACCTCCGCGCCGCCCTCTCGGAGCTCGAGTCCTTGCCCATGCCGACCATCGCCGCGATAGACGGTCCCGCGCTCGGCGGCGGCCTTGAACTCGGCTTTGCGTGCGACTTGCGCGTCGCCGGTGCGCGTCTTTCCCCCCTTCCGACGCAGGCGCGTGTCGGGACGCTGACCGCGCAGGCCACGACGTGACCAAGATCGGTCTGCCCGAGGTACGCCTCGGGATCATCCCCGGCGCGGGGGGCACGCAGCGCGCAGTCCGACTGCTCGGCGTGTCCAAGGCCAAGGACCTGGTATTCACCGCGCGCATGCTGACCGCTGCCGAAGCGCTCGAATGGGGTAGGCACGTTGCTCCCGCCGCCAGTGACCCCGTCCGCTGACGGTGTACATACAGGCGTAGTGGACTACGTCTCCTCGCCCACTTCCACTGCGTATGATCGCGCGCTACAGCTTGCGGAGAATATTGCCAAGAACGGTGGGTTTGTGGGATGTTGGAAATCTGTGTGCATGTTGGATTTATCGGTTGTCTTTATAGCGCCGTTGGCACTCCGGGCTGCAAAGCAGGCGCTCTCTCGTGCGGTGGACCTCTCCCTCGAGTCTGGTGAGCGCCACTTTGTCGCTGATCTGCGTAACTGCTCATACGTCTCCTAGGCCTCGACTTTGAAAAAGCCTCGTACGATCTCCTCCTCAATACTAAAGACCGCACGGAAGCTCTCGAAGCGTTCAAAGCAAAGCGACCACCCGTCTTCCGAGGGGAATAGGCTTAGATAGCCTGGTGTCTTATTACAGAGTCCCGTGGTTACTCCTACATTGTCCTAACCACGTCCGGTGATGGCAAGGTTCTGAGCGATTCCGCTAGGAATCGTAGCAGCGATGCCATCCCCAAGCTTCAACCCTTCCAACTCTTTCATCATCGTGCTCAGGCGTGTGATTTTGAAGCGGTCTTTGAGGTTTTTAGTGGCGATGTCCGTCACGGTATCCTCCATCTCAGAGCCCTCGTTGAAACGGCTCTCGAACTGGACCCAGTCGCTTCTCTGCGCCAAATACGGCATGAGGAGAGACGAGTCAATGCGACCGAGATAGTTTTCGGTAATATAGGAACGTAAGATTTCGGGTCGGACGAGGAAGACGTTGCCGAGCTGTCGGATGAACTCGTAGTGTTCCAGGAGTGAAGGAACGTTGAAGGACATGACAGCGTCTTGATATGATTTAAGATCCCTGTTGGGTATTATTGATCGAGTGCATGGTACCTCGGTCGCGTGCACTTACTTGGCGAGCATTAGCCCTCCCGTCGCGCTAACGGGGAACTTGCGCAGATGGTCCAAAAGGAGACTGTTGGTCCATTCAACTCCGTCAGCGAAAGTGGCACTGTCGCGTACTGACCTGTGGAACGAGATGCCTATCTCGGTGAGGAAGACCTCGCGGTTCTTGCCACTCAAACCTTGAAACGCAGCGTCGCGAACCTTTTCCAATACCTCACAGCATGCCACACATGGCTCTGTGTTGACACGAGCAAATGACTGGTCGTCGTTGCGAGGTTTGAAATCGTTCCTCTTTTGTTTCCCGAGTTGGAGTGATAGCCAGGAAACGATGGCTGAATGACGCGCGTGAACGGGCAATCGAGCAAACGTCTTGATCAACACTTGCCGTCAATGAGCCGCTGTAATAGATTGCTGCTGGCGCCCTCGACACGGCTGACAGCTTGGTTGTTGAAGACAGACATTTCGCGTCGGATCGTGACAGACGCCGCCGCTAGTGGGAACAAAGCTACGTTGACATAGTGTTGCCAGAGGTGGCAGGCGAGATCGACCGTGTTAATCACGCTTAAAGCTTGAAGGCTTGGTTCTGCTTTGGGATCAGCAAACTCGATACGGGCGTGGGCACTTGGATGACCAGGTTCAACGTTGGCACAATTGGGGATAACCATCTACACTCACGTTTCGACAGCAACCTCGACATACGAGGTTGCTATCGCATCGGCCAGCACCTTAAGTAAGGCAAAGGTGTTCTTTGGCCTATAAATGTGCACGTTAGTATGAGATTTATTTGACGGGTGATCAAGATTTGCTAACACGTCGTTCGGAGCACTAAGCTCGATGCATCGTCCGACGGCCTCGGCATGCCACTTCAGCATTTTCTCCGCAGTGTCAACGTTAAGGAGACCATCTTCCTCGCGCGTTGGCTCCTCCAAACCCCCTCCGTAAGTGCGGTCGGTCATCATACTACCGAATCGCATGATAGCAGCAGCAGCCTGTGCAGATGTAGTTGACGTTGCCATTGTAGTTGAGGTATTGGCAGCAGCGGCTCCCAAGCGGTCCACCACACGATCAAACACGGTCGTCTTTCCCTTTTCCCTTTGTGTTTTCATCTTGGCGTAGCGAACGAGTCAGTAACGGAACGCAAGGACAGCACTTGACTCACATGAAATTGGGTGAAAATGCTGAGGAGACTTGCATATAGCTCTGTCAGACTTTTGCTTTCGCGATCAATGTATTTCTGCCCTTCAATATAAGGCATGAACAATTCCTCCATGGCCGTTTCCAGCATCGTGGAGACCGTCGCGGTGGTAGCCCCATGAGTGGCAGAAGGGGTATTGGAAAGCGAACCACGGAACTCGGCGGCTTCGAGCGACGAGGATCGGCTGGGGGTAAGAGAAGGAAGCTCATGCTTCTTTAAGTCATCAACCAAGGCAGAAATTTCGACGTGTATAAGTTGCAATATTCGCAAGTATGCCAATTCTGATATGGAAACCCCCTTGTTTAATAGTTGCTCAATGTATTGTTGAATCTAGAGGGTCACATTAGCATGCCCAATAACCGTCAGTGTCTAGAAGGTCGCACTGATTGAGCAAAGACACGCTGCAGGAATACCTGCATGACGAGAGGGGGATTCGGAAAGACTGCCTGCACAATTTGGGATTCTTGAGCGACTGTTGCTCTTATTTCCCCGAAAAGCTCGGTGAGACCCGACTCGTTTCGCGGAGGGCTTTCATCTGGGTTCGAGACCGTAGCCCACCTGTAACATGATCATGATAGGGTTCAACAAAAAAAAAAAGTGAAAGGAAACGCACAGATTATCACTGTGATCTACATGCTCCCGTATCTTGTTCATGAAAAAGTCATGTTGATTAACATACACTTGGACACAGGATGTGCCACCATTGAAATCGAGGAGTGTTTGAGCACAGTGCTGTTCGGTGGTCATGAGACGGTGTATTGACGGTCGGTGATATCAGAATCAGACAGACATGCATCATCTTCGGGTCGCCTTTGCGATAACACTTGTCGAAAAGATAAAGCATATCCTTTTCGAACTTCTCGCAATACTTGTCGATGTTCTCTCTTGTCTTCGGGGCAGGTGAGAACCTGGAACCGCAACCTAAGCTTCGTTGGGAACGCACCGTATCCGCCATCGGAAGGTCCACCTCTCTAGCCACGGTCGTCAACCGTCTGAGAATAACGGCCACTTCTCGTCGGCCGCCTTTACCTTCCTTCTTGAGAACGTCGAGACGCGTTGTGTCGGCACGGGAGAATTGGTTATAGTAGTCAATCAAGTCATGGGCTGCCTGCGCCCTCTGACGTTCGATGTGGACGGACTCGAGCTTCTCGCCTATTCAATATCAGTGTTATGACCCGCATCGGAGGTCAAGCGGATGTACCTATTCGAATAGCCGCACGGCCAACTTCGCTTAATTTGTTCTCCATCGTTGAGAACGACGAGCCGACGCCCTAACAGATGCACAGTCGCTCACGCGCGGCGGAAGATGGGGCGGGTGAAACATACTTCAAATCCTTTGTTCAACTCAGTCATCTTCTTCGAGTACTCCCGTTCTGACACCCTAACGCTCTTTTCGAGGCGCTCTGTGCTTGTCTGCACATCCTTTCGGATCGCAATCAGACGGTCGACAGCTGCTTCGAATGAGTGAATGAATGGCTTCGGGTCGAACGCTGCGGAAAAGGTGTCTCATAGCGGAGGCGACACGGGGAGGTCAGACGCACGTCCCGAAGAGGTCTTTGACTGAGCAATGAGCTTTTCGGAGACGGATCCCACGAAATCCTTGACATCAAACTTGCCCTGGGCGGGACGGTGAGCGGGTGAGCGGGACGCGGGGAGTGCACGAACCTGGAAAGTATCGAGGCCAAGCTGGCCTTGGACCGCGGGATCGAGCTCGACTCGGTCGGGCTGCATCAGCCTTGTTTTGCTGTGTTGAAACGAGAAGACGGCTTTTGGACATGGACGATCTCCTCCTCACGGATGCCTCCACCGTCGCCCACCTTCCTTACATACTCGATCACCTTTCCTTGTCCTCTTTTGCCCCGCAGAAATGGGTGTCCCGCCTCACCTCCCTGATGCACTCAAAAGAGCCCGCCGCACGCTGGGCTGCCATATGCATTGCATATCGCACATCGTCCTTGTCGAGGTCACTGCTCGTTGACAATGCCCATGCCTGGGTTGGAATCGTATTTCCACTCTTGTCGGTTTGTTGCGTGCTCCACACCGCGTCCATGCGCTCACAGTCGTCCGTTTGCAGAAACCTGAACCTGTTCCCATCCTGAGGGCGTCCATGCGCTACCTGAGCCTGGTTCTGTGTGCCGCGGGCCACAACGTCGACTTCCAGAGACAAGTTGCAGCCCCCATCGTGCCAAAAGTGAGTTCGGCATTGCTCACAATCGCTGAGAAGCACCATGACCGGGATATCAAGGTAGCCCACATATCCCCATGCAGCTCAAGTGCTCATCATTTGCCAGATCTCATCCATAAAAATGCTGGCACAGCTACTACCACTATACCCTCCGCTGCACAAAGCACTTAGCCAGGGGTTATTCGCACTGTGCAATCAAATATTCAGTGGTTCCGCACATCATACGGCGGATGGCCTCCTCAGCGCCACCGTTGATCTTTATTCTGTCCTACACTTCCTCGGAGGGAAAGTTGGGGGCGCAAATTTATGGCGCACTTGCCTAGACGAGGTCCTACGGTTTTCGTGGTCCGCTTGGCTAACTTTGCGATCAACGTTTCCCGCGAGTGCACAGCTGAGCCACAAGACTATAGGGTATTTATGCTTAGCCGATGGCACACTACCCAACCCTCTCCCGCCCAGCGCGACGACTAACAATCCATTGACAACGATCGCAGTCAGTCTTGACAGGCTGAAATGCGGTGTCAGTGCGATTCGTGCGCTGCTAAGGTAACTTCAAAGCTGTGGTTGCGTGTGCTCAATTATCTCATTAGTCCCGATGCAGAGCACCCGTCACTCGTCCTGTCAGAGTGCCGATAGGTCACCTTGCATCTTTTTGCTGGTGTTTGTTGGCAAGCACTCTTGATGACGAGGTTGGCTTCCGAAAAGATTCTTTATACTGTACTCAGGCCACTCTAGGGAGAAGCACACTTTGATCCCCATGTCAGAGTTGCTGAAGCGGCGGTGATGCCTCATGTCTGGTTGCAGGCTTGCGGTTTGCTCTCTTGCTTGGCCCAAACGTGAGTTTAATGTCCAGTCTTGCGAATACACCCCCTAAAGTTCACATTTCAGCTCGCAGTACCTGCTAGCTCCCCATATGTCGAAACTGATCACAATTATCTCATCTCACCTCGAGAATAACCTTGGGCGGTGCGTTATGATGTCTGCTAGGGATCTTTACAACTGTTCATGTGACGTACAGGTCGCAGAGCCATTCATTCCTACGCTGTGCCTTCGATTTACTTTACTTCTGTCCTGTTGTCGGTGCCACACTCGGGATTAATCGTCTCCTGAAAGCAACCATATCCATTTTATCTCCTCTCTACCTTCCACGTACAGAGATGAGTCTGGGTGCTCTGGGTCAGTCGAAGGCAAACAAGAAGGGACGCGAGTATGAGGCGGGCAGTGTGTTCTCCACAAATAATATCACGATCTGTGCGACGAGCGATGATTGCGACGCGTTGATCGCAGCGCTAGATGGTGAGCGCCCTGACGTGGCCTAGATATCTGACTACTTATCAACCTCGCAAGTTGTCGATCAGTGTATGCTCCAGGCTGAACTTGCTCCTTCCTCCCGCTCCATTGCGAACCGAGTACTTTTGTCTGTCCTCCTGTCGCTTCCTTCGATCCCGCCGTCGAGTTTCTCTCCTGACCTTAATTTCCATGGGAGAGTGACCAAAAAAGTTTGTGACATGTGTGTAGAGCGCGTGCAAGGAGTGTCGCATGCGATGAACAGAAGCACTAACCTTGTCCTTCGTGCACTCTCCTCCGAGGTATGTGAACTCATCTCTAAGCGAGACATTGAAACAAACGACGCAACGCAGGGTTTAGCAACGCGCGACAAGCTTCATTCTCACGTTGACCTTCTGTTGCATCCTCGACGTCCACCCTTCGTCCGAACACTGCCTTTCGTGGAATCGCTTTCGCTCTCGTCCCTGGAGGAAACCGCAGAGGAAACCGCAACGTGTCATTCACTGGGTTTGATCTTTGGTGAGGGAGACATTCGCCCAGTAACTTCTGAGCCACGAAACCAACTCGAACCAGTCCGCAAGAGCTCTCCGGCTATGAATCAGAAGGTACTCCCCAATCCACGGAGAGAACGATCATTTTCGATCCCCGTCGAGTTGTCCCCGCGAACTACAGACCACAATGGCAGCGTCCCGAAGGAAGCGACCACTCCCACCGTTCCTCCCCCAGTGCTGCCATTTCCGGCTGTATCCGACCTACCGGTTGGACCAGCCCCCCAAAAAACACTCGTGCCAGCTGTAAATATAGCGCCAATGTTGGTTGACGAGTCTGATCACGAAGAGATACCTACCATTGATGTAGACTCGGACTCCGAATTGGATGCCTAATGCACACCAGTAATAGATATTTCAGACCACGAGTGTTGTATATGGGCCGAATTGAGTTCGTGGTCTTTTGGCTGGGGCTGATTCCGCTACATCGCCGGAATCAACCTCGTCCCCGGAGGCTTCAGTCTGCATGGAAGCGTTTGGATTCTGTGCCATAATCTTGGTCTTCCCGTCGTTTAGGTTTAGCGAGTGATGACATTTCTCGAAGAAACATTCATACCATGCCCAACAATGGACCCACGACGACGTTTTCTGGATCGAGAGATTTGGCACGTTCGAAGAATATCCGAGCGCGGTCAAGCATCCCATTATCGATTGACTGCGCGTCACCTTCACCTGCAAAATCAGGCTGAGAGGCAAAGACGGAACACATCCCTGCGTAGATGTGAAGCACGGCATTGTCACGGTAAGGGAACGAAGGTAGAGAACTAGTACCAGGTCAGCGATGACACTTCGTGAAGAACTTAAAATTCGAACAACTCCAGCTCGTCAAGGGCCTCTCTGTGTCGCCCGGCCAAGACATACAGGTGGACGAGCTCGCATAGGATTGCTTCTTTCTGCATCAATGCATGTCGATCAGTAGGACAAAATGTTGATTCTAGTGTGTACAGACGTCTTCAGGATAATGCAGCATCATTGTCCGGAGGTAATCGACCTTCGTCTGGTTACTCTCTGCCATATGTCCAGAGCGACTGAGAAGCCCGATCGCAAGGGTCCATGAGGTCTTCCAGTCAATTTCCTTACACCTTGCGAGAATTGCCCAGGCTCGGCGAGCGCGATGGAGATCACCACGTTGTATGCTGAGCTGGAGTATATCGTAAAGCCGCCGCAGATGCACACGACGAGAGGTCAGAGGGGAAATGTCCCCTGGCGGTGAGAATAGGAATGTGTGCGGCATAGGTAGAGACAAGCCTGGCAGCTCCGCGTCCTCCGAAGGATATCTTGTAAACGTCGCCTGCCATACATATCACGCTCGAGCAAGCACCGGTGCGATGCAGTCCTTTGACAATGATCTTAGCTTCGACTCGTCGGTATGGGGTGCACTTGCACCCGCACCCTCCCTTTTGTCTCCACCTCCGCCTCCGTTGCTGCACACTTCCTCTCCCTCTGCATCGCACGACCAACTCGACGATTTCGATGACTTCCACACACCGCTAGGGTCCAAAACGCCATCCCTTGCACAGGATGATGACTTTGCAGATTTCGGGGACTTTGGTGAGGTAGCGGGCTCAGATGCTAGCTTCGCATTCGAGGAAGACACGACGTTCGGCGAGGAAACACGGCCTCAAAAATCAGAGTTGTCTCGGCTGGGTTGGAAGCAACTTCGTCTACATCCACTGTCTTCTATGCAGGACCTGAGTTTACAGGTCGAGGAAATCCTTGGTCCAGTCTGGCCGGATAAACTGTCCAGCTTGACCAACAATGAAGATATCAGACAAGTCGAGGGCCTTGCCCAGATATTAACTGTTTCAACAAGGTACATGGCACGTCATTCTTGTTCGTATCATTTCACTCATGTCTTGCAGCCGCGAGCTATATTCATCGCTCCTTAACTCGCCCCCTCTCATGGAACCAATCAACTGGGTACGCTCTCGTATACGACAACAACACTTGATTGCCCTTGGACTTCCCGTCAACTTGGATGAGATACTTCCCCAGGCTTCTTCAAAGTCCCTTCCCCCGCTTCATATTTCGACTCGACCGGTATCTGCACCTCCAGGGGCAAACGGTCCCATCCGCAGTGTCCCCCCATCCCGGAATAGTTCTCGCGCAGGGACGCGTTCAAACACACCTCAGCCGTCTGCACGCTCTGGACCGTCAACAGTTATGCAGCTGTGTCTCGGTCCTAGACCGGAGCTGGACACAAAGAAAATAAACGATCTTCTGAAACTCGACATAGGTACCGTTGCATTCGTTGTTGCACTCCGAGCGTATCTTGTAACCATTCCACAGATCAACTAAACTTACTGCCATTGACGAAACTGGACAAGCACCTTGCAGACCTACACTCGGAGACGACAAACACGTCTTCGCTTCTGACATATCTGCTTCAAACGCGCGACGCACTGCAGCAGGACTCGGAGACGTATAATAGGTTGATTGGAGAGCTGGTGAGCGAGGCCCAGAAGAACAAATCTGGGAAAAGCAAGTCAGGAGTGAAACGCAGTGGGACATTGAGTTAAGATGATCTAGGAGGATGTACCTGTGCCATCCAGTTGGAAGTCTTTCTGTCCTAGCCTCACGTGATGTAATGCGGGTCGTGGCCAAATATGGTGCCGAAGCAAAAAGTTCATCAACCTGCCCATTCCTCGGGATGAGCTTGTGCATCCGTCATTGACGTAGTTTGCTGTAACCACAGGGACATTGTCATGAACGTCGCGGTCTCCGTGCCATCCACCATCTCGAGTATATCGTTTTCATTCCTTTCCACGGAGGACATCTGCAGGATATCCGTGAAACAGATAGTAAACCCAGTCCTCCTCGACGACCTAAACAGACCCAATGTTGGAGGTCTGTACGATCCAGCCCTCGGGCCGAGTGATCGGCAAGACATGTGAGTTATCCCTGGACTCGTACCCAACCCTGTAACATTATCCGTTTGCAGTTGTGCGACATGTCATCTCAACTATTTCACTTGTCCTGGACATTACGGCCACATTGAACTTCCCTCTCCCGTTTACCACCCTTTGTTCATGACAAACATGTATAATATCCTCCGTGGTACTTGTTTGTACTGTCATAGGTTCAAGACCCGTCGATCCGTGGTGGGCGTGATTTCTCCCTACAATCCGTCATTCACGCTAAAGAGTTGCTTCGGGCTCAGGTCTGCAAGTACGTCGCGAAACTGCAGTTAATGGAGTACGGTCTCCTTGAGGCCGCACACAGCGTGGATGATATTCACGTTCGATTGGCGAGTGATGATGCCGAGGACAGCCGGGATGAAAGTGACGAGGAATTCGAAAAACGCCTCCAGCTCTATGTCGCCATCCATATTACTCGTGCATCGGGTAGTGCGCGTGATGATTACAAGAATGAACTTGTCTATCAAGCGAGGAAAGAGGTTATCCTGGATTTTTTAAAGGTGGCCATTTCGAAAGCATGCCACAACTGCCACGCGTGAGTGCCTTCTTTTGGTGTGATAGCTTCTTCCCCCTGATACTGGTGTATTAGCCATGGGTACACATTCCGCAAGGAGGGCTTTACAAAAATCATAGAATACGATCTTGCCGCGAAGCAAAAAAATCGTCATAGGGCGATCGGTCTCAAGCGCCCGAATGTGCTTCTTGCCGAGCAACAAGTAGCTGCGGGTTATCGTCCAAGTAGAGACGACCAAATAACTGACGACGTCGAAGATTCTTCGGATTCAGAGCCTGAAGGAGATTTGACTTACCCAGATGAGGAAGCAGAAGCATCCACCTTCCGAAAGGAAACGCTACCCAAATCAGCCAGCGGAAAAGTCAAAACACTGCGCGGACGTCACGAAAGGGTGGTGCCTCCAGAGGAATGTCGTGCCCATCTTCGTCGCCTATTCGAAAATTGTCCAGTTATCTGCTCTCTTCTGTTCGGCCGACACGGTCCACTTGCTCCTCTTTCGCGACATGGACTATCATTGGCCTCTCCTGACATGTTCTTCATGGATGTACTGCTTGTACCCCCAACACGATTTCGGCCGCCGGCAAAAATGGGGGAAACTCTATTCGAGAATCCTCAAAATGAGCTCTTGGCGAGAATTCTCAACACATCATACCGCTTACGCGACTTGAATGTTGACCTGGCTGCTGTGTCTGCGAAAATATCCACTGTAGATGAGGCTTCCAGTAGACGATTGCTAGGTTCGCTTCTCGAAGCTTTGATACAGCTTCAAGTCGACGTCAACAGTTTTCTCGACAGCAGCAAAAATCCGCAGCCAACCTTTCAAGGAAAATTACCACCTGCCGGCGTAAAGCAAGGTCTCGAAAAGAAGGAGGGTTTATTCCGAAAGCACATGATGGTCCGTCTGATGAAATACCTATGTATTGAAGCCGGGCTCAGCAAGGTAACATAGGGAAAACGCGTTAATTATGCTGCGCGCTCAGTCATTTCCCCCGATGTCAACATTGAACCAAACGAGATTGGCATTCCGCCTGTTTTTGCTAGGAAGTTGACGTATCCGGAGCCTGTTACTTCACTGAACGTTCACCAATGTCGTCAATGGGTGATAAACGGACCGAAGAATTATCCCGGTGCTACTATGGTGGAGTTTGAAGATGGACGCCTGCAGGCATTGGTAACCTTATCCTTCTGGCACGTTGAAGTTCGACTAAGCTTTAGTACTATATCAGGATAAAATGACAAAAGAGCAACGTCAAGCCATAGCTGATATGCTTTTTACGCCGCAGGATGCCAACGGTGGCAGACGCAACGGTCTTTCGACCAAGACGCCGTCCGTCAATAAAAAGGTGTATCGCCACTTACTGGACGGCGACATTTTGATCTTGAACAGACAGCCAACATTGCATAAACCAAGTATGATGTGTCATAAGGCACGAATTCTCCAAGGCGAGAAAACGATACGCATGCATTACGCAAATTGGTCAGTGTCACTCTTGTGCCTCTTCCCCTAAACTTTCACTGGATGTTCTCGTGCAGCAACTCTTATAATGGTATGTTCGATTGTGATGTCCAGATTGCCCATTTCTTTTGTTAATTCATCCTCTTGCGGCAAGCCGACTTCGATGGTGATGGTAAATACTTCTTATCTGATCGGCTCATAAGTCGTTGAACGTGCTTCATAGAGATGAATATTCATTTCCCCCGTAGGTTATTCGGCTGTGCTATCTTCTGATACTTCCTGATCATTTCCAGAGAACCCGGTAGCTCAAGCGGAAGCCAGATTTATCGCTAATACAGACAACCAATATCTGGTACCCACATCCGGGAAGCCTCTCCGAGGTTTAATACAAGATCATGTCGTTGCCGGAGTATGGATGACGTGTCAAGATACTTTTTTTTCCAGAGATGAGTATTTCCAACTTTTGTATGGAGCCCTGCGGCCAGAAAGCGGAGAATCACTGTCCGATCGACTCAAGACTCTTCCGCCTGCTATATGGGTGCCAAAACCACTTTGGACTGGAAAACAAGTGGTGCGTCGTTTTTTCACCATCGTTTACATTCCTTATGTCGGTAGATCTCAACCGTACTCATGAATATCACACCCCACAATGCCGAGGGTCTGAATCTGGAATCTACTTCCAAAGTCTCTGGAAACCTCTGGGGAAATAGATCCTTGGAAGATAAAATTGTCATCATGGACGGTGAACTACTTCGCGGTGTTCTTGACAAATCAGCTTTTGGCGCCACGGACTACGGACTCGTGCACTCTGTGTACGAACTCTACGGAGCAACTGCCGCGGGACAGCTTCTTGGTATTCTCAGCCGTTTGTTCACAAAATTCTTGCAACACCGGGCGTTTACTTGTCGTATGGATGATCTAATGTTGACTCCCGATGGGGACCGTAACCGAACCAGGATCTTGCAGAAGAATGTCAACCTCGGCACAGAAGGCGCCATCGAAAACTTTCCTTCATTATCCAAAGCAGGAGAGGAAGACGTCCCTGCCGCACTCACGACCCTCCTTGAAGACGTTCTCCGGGATGATAATAAAATGGCAAGTCTTGATGTGACCGTCAAGAGCAAGCTAGCCAGGCTCACGAAATCGATCGCTGATGCTTGCATACCCTCCGGATTGCTGCGCAAGTTTCCACACAACAACTTGCAGACCATGACGCAGTCCGGTGCCAAGGGTAGTTCGGTCAACGCTCAGCAGATATCTTGCGCCCTTGGCCAACAAGAACTTGAGGGCCGACGTGTACCAGCTATGGTCAGCGGCAAGACGCTTCCATCGTTCAAACCATTCGAAACAAAGGCTATGGCCGGTGGATACGTTGCGAGTCGATTCCTAACGGGTGTCAAGCCGCAAGAATTCTACTTTCACTGCATGGCCGGTCGAGAGGGCCTCATCGACACAGCCGTGAAGACGTCTCGCTCTGGATACCTACAACGGTGTCTCATCAAACACTTGGAGGGAATCCGTATCCATTATGACAACACCGTTCGGGGTAGCGACTCTTCTGTTTACCAATTCCTCTATGGTGGAGACGGCCTGGACGTCACCAAGCAGAAACATCTCTTCCAGTTCAAGTTTGCGGCGGAAAACCAGAATACTCTTCTTAACCTGTATCAACCGAAAAGTATTGCTGGCACTATCAATGACGAAGACGCGGTGGCGTATATGAAGAAGGTGCTGAAGCAGCCTAAGGCACGCCCCAGTAAATATGTCCCAGCTCCACGCGAGGAGATTGCACCCGTTCTTGACGTATTCAGTCCCACACGCTATCTCGGAAGCACTTCAGAGAGGTTCGCTGAGTCGATCAATGCTTATTTGGACTCCAACCCCCCCACCATCAAGTCCAAAACCTCGGAAGAGAATCGGACAGTTAAGCGCAGACAACCTCTCATGAAACCCCGATACTTCCGCCTTTTGATGAACGTCAAGTATCTGAGAAGCCTCGTTGAGCCAGGAGAAGCAGTCGGCCTATTAGCCTCCCAAGGGTGAGTCTCTCTGATCTGGATGTCGCAATTTTATTACCATCCGTGTATAGGATCGGTGAACCCTCGACGCAGATGACCCTGAACACGTTCCATTTTGCTGGAAAGTGATATCACCGCCACTTGGCATTTTACTCATTTACTCTGTAGGTCACGGTGCTGCGAACGTCACATTAGGCATCCCTCGCCTAAGGGAGATAGTGATGACAGCTTCGCAAGAGCCTAAAACTCCGTCGATGACCATGGACGTCGTATCTAGTGTTTCGAACGCTGACATCACAACCTTCTGCAAGAGAGCCAGCAGACTCGTACTTTCACAAGTCATCGACCAGGTCACCGTCAAGGAACGCTTGAGCGTCCAGGGTGAGGCACGTCGGACAGAATTTTCCGTTGACCTCTCTTTCTATCCGGAGGAGGAATACGTCGATGAATATGACGTGTGTGCAGTTGAAATCCTCGCTACATTCGGGGCTCGTTTTCCTTCGACATTGAGGCGCGAGATACAACTAGAAATGAAAAAACTCGATGCCGACCTTAGGAGTCAGATAGCACAGCTTGGAAAAGGCAAGGCAAGCAAAGATGTCGTGGGAGAGACTGGCGCAGATGCAGAGGCTGATGAAGAGTCCGCTGAGAAGGCTGGGGACGCGGAAAGCGATCAGAGTGACGCGGATGCTGAGGACGCAAAGCGTGCACAGCAGAGAAAGGAACAGGCTTCGTACGAGTCCAATGAGGAGAATGAAGAGTTTGACGACGCAGCGATAGAAGCTGCGTATGCTTCTGAAGGGGGTGATGAAGCGGAGGGTGAAGAGGCAGAAGACGATGAGACACCACAGTTGGCGACACTTCGCGAGCGCGCGAAAGTCATAGCAGATTCGTTTGTCGAACATTTCCATCAAGCATCGAACTTCAAGTTTTCTGTATCGGCGTGTTCATTCAGACTTGAGGTGAGTGTTCCAGCTGGCCCACCACCGATATCTTTGTTACTGGTGATCTAGTTCCCTGCCGATTTTCCAAAGCTTCTCCTGGTTGGGGTTGTTGAGCGCGCCTGTCGAAAGACTGTCGTCCGTGAGATTCCTGGTATCACGGATTGCTTCAAACTGGCGAACGAGAAAGGGACTGTGCAGGTCCGTCGTCCTACTGCTGACTTGGAAGAGCTCTGAAATGTGGAGATACAGCTGACCACTAACGGATCAAACTTCCGCGGCATCTGGCGATTTGCAGGTGGGGCAGATGACAGTATTATCGACTACGATACTATCTACTCCAACGATATCTATTCTATTCTGAAGACATATGGCGTCGAGATGGCCCGCACAGCCATCCTGCGCGAAGTTGGGGGTGTGTTTAGTGCCTACAAGATAGATGTCGACAAAAGACATCTCGAATTGATTGCCGACTACATGGTAAGCACATAACTATGGATCCAGGTTTGGGATATAATAGATTGCAGACTTTCGATGGTGGATACAAGCCTTTCAACCGAAAGGGTCTTTCAACGAATCCGTCGCCACTCCTCAAGGCATCCTATGAAACCACTGCTGCTTTCTTGTCGGATGCAGCTTTATTTGGCGACTTTGATGACCTTTCTACGCCTTCGAGCAACATTGTAATGGGTCGACCAAACCGCACAGGGACTGGTGCTTTTGACGTGGTTATGCACGTCGCTTGATCTTTACGTAGCATGTGACCTGTTGTTTGTAGTTGTTGTTCACGTGGTTCCCCCATGCATCGTGGCACTTTTTTCCAGTTCAGCCTTGTGACCAGGGTGATGTCGGCGGTCCGCTGATCTCCATCTTCATTTTGGACCGACACAATCCCAACCATTGACCATCATGGAGACATGTCGTCGCATGCCACTTCAAGACCTACCATTAGATCAATTTTCCACACTTGTTTCTGCCACCGGAGGCAAAATGACACGAAAGCACAAACGCCCTTTGTCTCCGTCGCGGAGTACCCCTCTCAACCCTGCCAAGTGCCGTGTCTTGGATATAGAAACCACATCTCGCTCCAGCAATGCTCCCCTAGCTCCCTCTTCTCACCACGTGCCGTTCATGCCCTCCAGCAGTCGCGTCGTGACTCCAACCAAGCCATCACGACTCGGAAATAGGTAAATTTATCTCTCCGATTCTTGTGCAGTCGACTCAATGTCGTGTTAGGTCCGCTCGAAACCACGAGGGTTCTCAAGGAACACAGGCCCATTTGTCGGCGGACCGGCAGTCGCCTTCTCGTGAACTCTTCCCTCAGCCCACAGTAGAGTCATCTACCGATCTGCAATCCAGGCACTACCCTGGCTTTGATATCTTCCGAGATGCCGAGCATCACCGGGGCTCTGTCTCCCCAAGATTGTCTCTACCGCCCGATGGTAATGCCGAGGGGGACAAGGAGAATATACCAGTCAGAAGGAAGGTGAAGAAACCCTGTTCGAAGAAACGTCTTTTGTCGGACACACCGTGTCTTGGCACACCTGCGCGGACAAACAGAGTCGTTCGCTCTGAACGAATACCCTTGTCTGCACGCTAGGCTCTCCGATGACTCACGGTGGGCTTGCTAGTCCCGAGAGTTGCCCCGTGTGGGCGAGTCCAGCCTTGTTCACGAAATTGTGTTTTGAAAGCAACGGGGGGTGTTCAGGGTATCGTTTCATTCATTGTTGTGACGGATGCGCTGGCAAACCTAGTGGTGTGCGGTGTGATGGCGAATCTACGGAACATGTGTTCATGTTAGTCTATGCTGCTAATGGATTTGTACGTCTCCTAGTGACCGTAATGTTATGTTATGTAAATTGGGTACCCAATACAATCTCGTGCATACAGCTGAGTGCCCTACAGACCCATTACACCTTTCAATTACATTCAAGTCCGGGTTTTACTTGCCTAGGAAGATCGAAGGTCCTGATTCAGAACCAACTGGCCAACCTTGGACTCCCAACCGGCCTTGATGCAGAGGTACCAGCTCGCGACAAGTTTGCCGATGTTCAGGAGTCCTTGTGGTGCCAAGTTATGATAGACCAACGCTCAGGAGTAGTGTAGCTGATCATGAGTGGGACGATTACATAATGACACCTGCAAAGTGCTGCAGTTGAGTTGGCTGTCAATATTTCTCAGCCTCAGGCTGTTCTTGTTTCAGGTCCCAGCCGTCTGCATCGCCAAGTCTGTCCACGACGAAATTCTTGGAACGCGGCGTTAAGATGAAGTTTCTTGTCACAAACGCTATTCTACTCGCCTCGCTGTCATCTGCTGTGACGGCGCAGTTTGGCTTTTTCAACCACATGTTTGGGAATCCACAAGGCCAAGAGCAGAGACAACAGCAGTCCTCGCAAGGAAGTTCGCAATGGATTGCGCACGCCGAAGCAGGTTCGTGCGAAGCACTGGTTTGCCAAACGAGGCCGGATCCATATCGTTTCGCAGTTCCATGCTCCTCGTATTTGTGCCCAGACAGTCTGGTCTGCGTTGCTCGGCCCTCAGAATGCCCATGTCCTCGTCAGGAGGACATCCGGTGCACCGTACCCGACGCCGAAGACACAGGAGCTGGCACGGTGGTGTGTGCAAGAGGGGTGAATGGATGCGCGGCTGTTGAGCGCCTAGCGCGCGCATACTCCAAGTGAGGGACGAGTCTGTACCAGCGGTGTTAGCACGGCACGGACGCAATAAATTGGCCCTCCCGATCCTCAACTCCGCGCACTTAGTCTAGATTATGTAATGACATGGTTCAGAGCCTGAGCCTTGCACAGAACCCTCACCTGCGACAGCAATGGCTGCTCCTCGACCGACAGTAGGTGCCTACTGGTCATCGTCTTTCCGCTCATCTCAGCCGAGGTATTTAGTCAAAGCTTCCACCTGGTGCCAACCGTATTCTCTTTGTCAAGAACCTCAACTACCAAATCACTGGCGAAGATCTGTACGACCTCTTCGGCCGCTACGGGAGCATTCGGCAGATTCGAATCGGAAATGAAGCAAAAACAAAGGGTACAGCATTTGTCGTGTTTGACGATGTGATGGACGTGCGTAGCCACTTTTCTTCCTCCGTGGTTGGCTCTGATCTGTTTATGCAGGCCAAGAACGCGCTCGATCACCTCAATGGGTTCCATTTACAAGAACGGTATATTGTCGTTCTTTACCACATGCCTGCCAAGCAAGACGCAGCCGCAGCGAAAGCCGACTTGGCACGCAGAGAAGAAGAGCTTACGCAGCTCAAGAAAAAACACAACATTGACGATGACTTGTAAACCTCGCTTTCACATTCTGTAGCCGTATCACAAATCGTTGTGTCTAATCAAAGTCCATTCTATATCCCAGACCATTGAATTCTAAAGGTTTCATGCAGAATGCAACGTCCATGGCGCTAGTTCTGGGAAAGCAGCAAGTCATCCCAGTTATCCGTATATCAACCAAGCCCACTGCACTTTGGGCATTTTTTGTCTATCTGTGGGGCTGGATCGAACGAGTGTCACCTACAAGTTCTGGAACCGAACGAGTCGCGCGTACCATATTGCTGCGGGTACTGGTGGCTTGGTTCAGAGGTTCCGATGAGTTCTGCAGGCCACAGGCGTCATCAGAGCACCTACTATTGCCAGCATGATTTGGTGCATTGCGGGGGGACACAATCTGGGGAGTGCCGGGGGCTGAACTTGCAGTTACGAAGATCGCACTTGATCTAGATGGTGTTAGTCGTATCTCTACGGCCTTGCGTTTATTGACCCACTTCTTCATCTGGCTGTTAGAAACACTGGTAAGTAGCGATAAACGAACAAGATGTCATGTCTTACTAGGCTCACAACATGCCCACATCTGTGACGGGCTTGTGTTAGGGTGCTGCTCCTTCACAGAGGGCGTGGGGTAGACTCACAATCTATAGTTGTTCTTTACCCTTCACATTGATACGAGGGCATGAGACTTGATGGTGCAAACCGGATCTACTACGCACCTTCTCCAGTAACACATCCCGACAAACTGAGTGGAAGATGGCGTGCAGGTGCGTTCGTTTTTATACCTCGGGAACATGGTTCTCTCACCTGCTTACACAAGGTCGTCCACAGCCCCGACATGGGGATAGCCAGACAAGACTACCTGTTCACGTCATTCCGTCCTCCGGAAATACCGAGACCAATTCAAAGACGGTCGCACGACTTGGAGAGCGGATCCAGATGGCGGCAGTGAGCCAACGTTAACGGCGCCTATGAGATATTGTGCCCGGAAACGCCCAGGAGGTCGAAACTCATCAGAAGATAGCACTTCCATAATGCATCCACGAAGAGGGTCCTGCTGAAACAGGTATCATACTTTCATCCGGTATTCCCAGACGATGAAGTCTCACCAGTCGAGTAGGAATATTTGTGTATGTGAAGGGATCAAAGCAGTTCCTTTAACAATGCGCCCGTGTATTTTTATTTTATTTGTTTCCCTTTGGTCGGGACAGCGAAGAATAGGCGGTCATTATGGTATTTGAGTTGAGGTGTACATTGTGTGCGACTTGCGTAGCCGCGCACATGGCATGGCTGTCGCCAACTCCGAGTCTATTCCTGATCCCAAAATCGGGCATCGTTTTCCAGAAATGGCACCAAAATAACATGCGATCGTTAGTGTACTTCACCCTGCGAAGGAGTTTTGCGATTATATTGTTTCGTGGTGCTTGGATCATCCGTCATTCGCGAGGCCCTCTCTTTCGGCCCTGGTCCGGTCTTGCGGATCCAGTGGGCATCTCGGATGCATGCTACGAGGGTGAAACTCATCCAGGGAGGACATCCAGGCCTCTGCAGATCCTTGTCGTCGGTTTCAGGGTCGCAGTGTTCATCGCGACCAACTGCGATCCGGTCTCATTACCCCTTGCTATGACAATCGATCGATCTGGGCTATACTGTACCACCCCAAGCATGGCCACAGCCGCCCGCCCTATGTACCGCGGCAGTTGTAATTTCTTGGCGGAAGTCCGAGCAAACAGGATCCTCCGTGGCGGAACCCAGGGTCAAGGCCAACATCTTTCTCTGGCGACTTTAACCCTTGAGTGGAAAAAGAGGTGAATACCACATGAAGGTGAGACCGATTGATGTCAATAACTTGCATCATGATCCACCCGTTTCAAGTCAACGGGAGCCTCGGGGAACAGCGTCCGTCGGGTCGTGGTCCGACTCACGGATCTGTGTAAGTCGACAATTGATTTAGGGATGTTCACATACTTGTAGAGCCTCCTTTCCTCACTCTGAAGACAATCCACCCGTTGAAGTAACAGGACGCTGTCCCCAGACATTGATGTTGCACCTTCCGGAGGCATGAAACCGAATATTATACAAGTGCTGCCATGAGATGATGCTGGTCTCCGCTACTCGCAGGCCCTTTCCCTAGTTTGGGCTACAAAGGGCACTCCGTGGAATTCCGATCACGCCTCCACGGGTGATTCAGATCCATTCCGCTGACCGCATGTTTTACTCTATTCGCTCACATAGCCTCGCTTCCATGGGCGAGCACTGCGAAACAGGACCCGAAGTATGTGTGGATGGAAGGCCAGGCTCGGCGACCTCCTAGAAAAATTACGATAAGAATTCCCCTTTTCCTTTCATGCTATCTTTGTTGTCAGTTTGCAATCGACCCTCCGCAGTAGTCCCCCAGTGCGGCCGGTTTCATCCAGTCTCGTGAGCAGTCGTTTTAAACACCCAGGGCTGACGTCCCCGCTGAAGTTTCGGTCTCCGGACTTCTCCGGAGGTGCATTCCGAATGATTGGCTCGAAAGAAGGTTGCATACAAGCTCCCAAGGTCGACACCTATCAGTGTTCTTTCGCCGACCATCCGATCATCAGTTTCGTGCATTTCTACACCCAATTAAGTGCGAAAATAGTATGACCATTTTGTTCGTTACGGACGATCTTTATCCAGGAGAATCAGGTTCGGAATAAATGGTTTCCTCTTTACGGACCACTGTTAAAGCCACATTGAACCCACGCCTTCTCCTTGGCATGGTCTACTCCAAAGACAGATCCGTCTCGTAGCAATGTGTACCCTAACGATCAAACTGTCCAGTTGATGAAAGTTGGTTGTGTTCTTGGATCTATCTGCCTCTGACTCATTGCCATGAATAGATAGAATGACAGTACTGAACAATGTGTCGAATACAGGAACATAAAAGAATTACCAACACTGCAAGGTTAGGGGCAGAACAAAAGAGGCGAAGTAAAACCAATCAGACAGAGAAACCGTCGTCGAAAGGACCCACAGCCAGAATACATTCTAGATCAGTTCTGCAGCGTTGACGGGCATTTCATCCTAGGATGTTCTCTGAGGAAAAGCATCATGGTAACAACAGTGGAATGACTTACTATCTGGGTACTGTAAAACTGTTCTGCAAGAGGCGTGACTACGAGAATCGGAGAAAAGGAGACTTGTCTTACCGATGTCACGGAGGATGCGTACGTCGTCAACCGTCACGAACTAAAACGACCTACGTGAGAAATGACGAAGGGAAGAGGCGGGTAACGTACATTGATAGCAACACCTTTTCTGCCAAACCGCCCTGAGCGGCCAATCCGGTGTATGTAGTTCTCACGGTTCCTGTGAAGGACACAATCAGGAATGCGCGTGGTGTCAAGGAAAAAACGATTACGCTGGGAGATCATAGTTTATGACGAGTGAGACTTGTTGTACATCGATTCCTCGGGCCCACACGTCAGTTGTGATGAGCACGCGTCTGCGGCGAATTTCATAAGAATTTCCGAGCACGGAGGGTTATGGCTTACGATGTTCCCCCGCGGAACTCCGCCATAATAGCATCTCTCTCCTTCTGTACCATCTCACCATGCATCGAGGATACCGTGAAATTAGCGGCTCTCATCTTCTCCGTCAACCAATCAACCTGTCGAGATAATAAGCACCATTGACAGCAACTCAACCAGAGATTCGAACCTTTCGTCGGGTGTTACAGAAAATCACGGCTTGGGTGATGGTGAGAGTGTCGTACAAATCACATAGCGTATCGAATTTCCAGTCTTCCTTTTCAACAGCCACGAAGAATTGCTTGATCCCCTCCAGCGTCAATTCGTCACGCTTTACTAGGATTCGGATGGGGTCCGTCATGAATTTTGTCGTCATCTCCAACACATCGTAGGGAAGCGTAGCGCTCAACAATACGACTTGTGTTGCTGGAGGAAGATAACGATAGACGTCGTATATTTGGTCCTTGAATCCCTTATTCAGCAGCTCATCCGCTTCATCAAGGACGAGCATCTTGATGTTCCGTGTCCGGAGCGCTCTTCGGCGAATCATATCAAAAACACGTCCGGGAGTTCCTGACACTACGTGTTGGCCGTATTCCAGTTTTCGAATGTCCTCGCCAATAGATGTCCCTCCAATGCATGCATGACATTGGACGTTCATATAGTCGCCAAGGGCAAGTACGACAGATTGAATTTGGGTAGCAAGCTCTCTGGTTGGAGAAAGGACAAGGGCTTGTGTTTCGCGCACAGAAACGTCGATGGATTGGAGAATGGATATCGAGAAGGTGGCAGTTTTACCGGTTCCCGACTGTGCTTGAGCGATCACGTCGCGTCCTTGAATGATAGGTAATATGGCGCGTTGCTGGATAGCGGAAGGCTTTTCAAAGTCTGGAAGATGGGATGAGGTCAAGGAAAGAATTGTTGGGGTAAAGACAGACTGTATGCGTAGATTCCTCGGAGAAGGTCTTCCTTCAAGTTGAGGTCGTCAAATGTAGACACGACCGAAACGGCTTCTGACGACTCGAATATGAGTTTCTGGGGGGGGAAAAACACGTCAACATCGCATGCAAACTACCTTATGGACAATTTCACCTCATCCCCGGGATTAATACCAGACATTTTGGATGATTTTTTGCAGAGGAAGTAGCAGAGAGAACCACGTCGATGACGGAGTTTGAAAACAACCCAATGCCCGAAGTAGGGTTTCGACTTGGCCTTTTGTGTCGAGACCATGGACTCCGTCATCGAGACCCAACGACAAGCCCACGAAGAAATCGAGCGTTACGAGGTAGCGCTCTATTCGCTCCTGTCCAGGAACCAACCTACGCATGAGGTCAGGTTGCAGACGGAGCATAAGGCAGCTCAAGTATTGAGCCGCATCTCCTCACGCGTGGCCTCCCTGAAAGCCCAGTATGATGACGAGGATACCCGCAAGGCTGAGATAGACACGCTCACTGCGCCAGCTCAGCCCGGTGATCTCTCCGAGTTCTACGCGCGGTTGGTGAAGATTCAGGACCACTACAATAAGTATCCTGATGTTGCGGCAGGAGCCTTCGAATTGGAGCTCGCTGCTCTTCTAGAAGAGGGTAATCAGGATGGCATAGACGAAGAATTTGAGGAAGAGGACCGTGCGTGCCTAAACAGATTGACACAGTAGCGCCTCATTCATTCCTCACACAGCTGTGTCGTTGATGTTCTCGGGCGAAGAAGCATACGGGAAATACGTTGACCTATATGCGAACCACGCTGCCTACAATAATCTGAAGCACATCACCAAACGGTTGGCCTACTTGCAGTATTTGGACGTTCTCTTAGCTACTCAGAACGGCACATTGCACAATGAACTTCCCAAGCAAACACGGACTTCCAAAGAGTATGACATGTACGTGTATTCCTTTCGCCGGATATAAACGTTTCACTGACCTCGCCTTAGTTATATTCGGAGTTTACACGATTACTTGTTGTCCTTTCTCAAGCGGACTCAACCCCTTATGGACGTAGACTCAAAACACCGGGAGGATGAAGCCGAATTCCACAAGAAATGGGACGTAGGAGAATTTGATGCTGACTGGGAAGATCAGAGCAACAAGCGTGTACCCTCCGACGAAGCAGGAGGCATATGGTGCTCCGCTTGTGGGTTGTATCTTCGTTGGTATCATGCGTGTACTCATCCCACTGATCACAGGCCAAAAGAGCTACTCTAGGCAGACGGTGTACGACGCACACTTGACCTCGAGAAAACACGTCAAGGCAACTGCTAAGCAAGCTACTTCCAGCGAACCGCCACAAAATCCAAATGGCACTCAGACTTCTGCTCCGACGGCTCCCTATGATATGATTGTATCGCGATCCAGGTTACGAAGCGCTGCGCTTTTCACACATCTTTCCGCCTCGCTACTTGCCGTACTTGCTCCCACAATCAATGAAACGAAATCCAATGTGGAACGCCGCTTTTCTCTGACCGCACGCGAGCGTGAGCAGGAACTACTCGAGCAATCAAAACCTCCCGTTGCTCCCACGAACAATGGAGAGGCTGGAGGCGAGGAGGAAGAGGAAGAAGAAAGGATTTACAATCCACTCAAACTCCCCCTTGGTTGGGATGGAAAACCGATCCCATATTGGTTGTATAAGCTGCACGGTCTTGGAGTTGAGTACCGATGTGAAATATGTTCCGACCACGTGTACATGGGAAGGTATGGTGATCTTGGATCGCTAGCCCAGAATTGCTGAAGGCTTTAACCTGCAATAGGAAAAACTTTGACCGGCACTTCCAGGTACTTACCCCAAGGCTGATTTTGTTGGATCATGCAACCTAATCACCGTTCACAGGAGTCCCGGCATGCTTTTGGTATGCGGGCTTTGGGTTTGCCAAACACGAAGCATTTCCACGAAATCACTCGCATCGAGGATGCGCTCTCACGTGCGTTTATTTTCTAACTGTTACCCAACTAAAGCCGACAAGAACCGATGATCACCTTAGTCGCGGAAAAGCTCAAGCGGGAAGGAAGACACGAAATATTCGAGCAGGAGACGATGGAAGAGCTTGAGGACGACGAGGGCAACGTATACAACAAGAAGACATATGAGGATTTGAAGAAGCAGGGGCTCATTTAACTGCTCTCGTGCCCGTCGATGTCGTTTTGCTTGTACTGTATTGCCCGTTCCCATACTGTGATCCACGTCTCCGAGGGGGAAAAATCCGTTTAGCTATTTCGCAGGCCCAATGTATTAACACCACTTCTACGGGCTACTGGCTCGGGGGTAATGGGTATGGGAAGGTCAGCTGCATGCGAATAGAGCTCCTCGTCCGATGACGGGCATGATGATAAGGGAGAGTCTCCGAGTGAATCAAAGGGATTTGTGAGAGTTACTTCCAGTAATGGAGGCGAAATCACTAATGTCCCCTTCTCGATTTCTACGCCCGACTCAGAATGGACATCTGACACGAAAGTGCAAGCTATACCCACCTAGTTTGTCCCACCAATGCAAATCATCTGTGCTTGGAGCGGGCACTATTGTATCGCTTTTCAGAGACAAAATATGTGTTAAGGAAGACGCCTTACGGTCGTGCGTGTCGGATGGTAAAGTAAGGGCGGCAATTTTTTCCTCGAGTTTTTCACCAGGAACAGCAGCCAGAGTAGTCTGAAGTAAAAAACGAGACAGCGCAGCCCGTTTTGCTGGATCGACAACCCGTACTTCAGTCCGGAATAGTGCGAATACTAGAAGTAACCGTCAATGTCCTGTCGGTGAGGAAGGCCAACCGAATCACCTGGTCGGTGATCAGAACCTCGGAGCTCAGCTCGCGAGTAAACGGACAAATCTAGATTGCCTTGAAACAAGATTCTGTCTGGAACGCGAATAAAGTAGAGTTAAGGTAAAGGCAACTAGGAAATGCATACCAGTCCAGGCGGGTATCCTCATTTTCTCACTCGAATCATAGTTGTCTGTTCCGACATCATACTTGTATGTGGGAGGGAACAACAAGGGTCCTTCATCGTACCCCACAAAAGCCTCGCTGGTTTCAATTGCTAATCTTAGCTGTGCACGAGGTTTGTTCTCAGCATTCTCTTGGGAGCGGCGAAGCATACCTGGTCTGATCCAACGAGTGGATCATAATCGCCCTCCCCCGCGAGAGCTCTGACGCTCTCATTAGAAAGGTCAATGCGATAGTTCGTGTCAGCCAACCAGATAATGTTGCTATGAAACTCTCGTAAGGAAGCACCCTTTCCACCGTTCACAAACGTACTCATGGCTCGCGATCGTTTTCCCTTTGAGAAAGTGCAGTCCTTTTGTAATTGTCCAAAAGTCAGCGTTGCGTTCTTCGACGTTGGAGTGTCCAGCAGCCAGGTGGGCAGTGACAAAGCAAAAACTGGTGTCGTGGTAATCCAGTCGAACACCGACGCCTCCTTTGTTTCCTGATATTCCTCGCAAACCTGTCTGTTGAAAAATTATCGAATGATCTTAATGCAGATAATCTGTCCCACTTTTCGAGTGGCACCTTCTACATTGCGAATTTCAGGAGTCAACTCCGATTTGACTACGACAATAAGACCGGTGCCGACTAGCTGCGAGTGAAACGTCAGCCCGGAATAAACAAGCAGAATCCAGAAGTAAATGCCTGCTCGCTACGTAGTAGCACATAATCTCCCGAGGACTTTGACCGACTATTTATGGTTTCCATGATCCTATCTTCCCACACCCGCCTATATGTATGGAATCAGTAGCGAATCGGCTCAGCGAGGAGTGTCAGACACCTTTTTTCCGGGTCGGTCTGAATGATCTGTTGAGCAGTAAGGAGTACTATCTCTTGGAAACCCAGGACAAAGATATC
Source organism: Tylopilus vinaceipallidus (assembly GCA_038089215.1). Lineage (NCBI taxonomy): Eukaryota > Fungi > Basidiomycota > Agaricomycetes > Boletales > Boletaceae > Tylopilus > Tylopilus vinaceipallidus. The sequence goes on from JBBPKK010000007.1 coordinate 27,698, forward strand.
TGGCCTAAGGAACTGGGAGTTTAGAAAACTGTCCTCGTGATACCATGTGCTTACACAAGAAAGTCTACGCCAGCACAATTGTCAAACACATAGCATCGCGCAACCTATCGTACTTACTATCTCGGGGGAACAACCACGGGATTAAGCTTTCAAACGGTGGCTATACGCTGCATGTTCACGTCAATGTAACCGAAAAAAACGTGGCCAATTTACCCCGCCATTAACATTCCAGGTGCCAACGAATATGGTACACGGACGGGTAGATGAATATTCTGATACTCTAGGTTTGAAACTCAGTACCAATGGCCGCGGCAACTTTCTGTTCACAGACCGTTCATTTAAGGTCTTCCGGACCATGTCATGGACAGGGTCAAATATGTTGACTTGTGTCTGGTTATTGAGGTTGCCCTGTTACGCTTTAACAAATTGGACACCACTACGAAGTGGACGAGCCTACTAGGAACATGTCAATGGCAAGCTGCTTGTTCTTGTCTTGAAAATTATTAATGTACGCTCTTGATACACTTTTCGTTGCATCAGAAAGAACACCTTCCAAAAATGGTTCGTAACCCCTGAGAGCAAGCAAGCAAGGTGGCCTACCCGCTAGTGTCCGTTTTCCTGTCCGTGTAAAGCTGGTATTGAGGGCACCAGTACCAGCATATATGCGCGATAGTGCATCTCCATTTTCTGCCCAGAGTTCCCTGTGGTATGTCCAAAGAGCATTGGCCTGCAACCACTCGCGATGGACCAGGCTGAGGAACTGCTCAATTGCTCTGCGGGAAAGGATGTCTTGGACGAAATTGGTCCGGTCCAGGCTATATTAAAAGAGTTAGCATCGAATGAATAAATAACATTGGACGCTGTGTTACCAATCCAAACAGTTCGTCCTGAACACTCCGAGTTGGTCTGTGATCCTTTCACACGTTGATGCGTCGATTAACGTGAATCCAAAGCGATCCATGCGATCGGCAATATCTTTCAAATGGCTGTGGACAATAAGATCGTGAGCAAGCGACGAAACATTCAACTTACCCAAGCTCCCTTATAACACCGTCATGACCACTAATTCTGACAGCATTGTGGAAGTCATAGTGTGTAATGCTGAGTTGATCATGCCAGATTCCTTTCGCTTGGTTTAGATGCTTCCCATACGCCGCTGTAAGGATGGCTTCGTTCTCTTTTGTACCGAGTAGATTGATAGCATGAGTGGGCCCGTATTCTTCTAATAGATGGGCGAAGTGACGCTCGAATGCAGGTTGTGACGCTTGCGGTCGGGTTATTTGAATGCGTTGACCGAACGTTTGTATCCCCTGTTGTTCCCAGAATACTGCACTCAAGAGTGAGGCGAATGGGCAAGTACGTTGCAAAATAGCGTACATGGAATACTTCCTCGAACTTGCGTGTAACTCACGGTGTGCTGGTCTGTGCTTAGGATCGTTTCCGTCTGAAACTCTCACTTGGATACGAGTCAAACGAGTAGATTGTTAGAACACTGACCTCTACAAAATTCGCGGTATTTCCGTCATCATCAACCCCTCGAGTATTGAAGCGGGTGCCCGCTCTCTTCCACCCGAGTCGTGATATTAACGACAGAGTGGCAATCATAGGAGCGCCATTGATAGGCGGCGCTGGAAGGGCCATGGTAGACACACCTACGTACCCTTGTATGGCAAGAACCTAGAACATCGGCCAGGAATGATATATTGCTAAATAAAATCAAACGGTTTTGCGCACAATGAACTGGCATCGATCAAGATCCTGGCGTTCGTGGGGATCGAGGTTCTCCCGAAAATCAAGCAAACTTCGGATAATGTATTCGTTCCAAACGAATCGTTCATCGAAGATTCCGATATCGCATTGGGGACGACTGTCTCGGAACAATCGAACGGCCAACCGTGTCGATAGGTCCCATGTTGGATCAAGGGCGTAGTAGAAAGAGCCAGAAGATAGGATCTTTGTGAGCGGCATGCATGGGTGTTCGAAAACCGCGTTCGGATTGAGGGTCTGCAGATACGCTTCCCCAGGCTTGTTCGACATCGTGTCCATGTTTTCCGGATTAACCAGCGAGTCCTGAGAAAAGGAGAAATCGTCCCAGGCGGACGATGTCAAGCAATAGAAGCGGACTTCGTGGATTCTCGCAACACTCTCGGGAAGCGATTGTGAAGGACGGGTGTTCCCTACTTCTGTAGCCGCAGTGACAAGGACAAGGAATACGTCTGGCTCCACTGTAAGTGCGTGTCAGCGATATGACCGTGCGTGTACGCACCGTTTTCCACCGATATGAGTCCCAAGCACCCCTTCACAGTTCGGTGTGTTAACTTGATCGTACCGTTAAGATTTACCTCGTTTCCAGGCAGAAATTCGACAACGACTTGATTCGCATTGCCTTCCGCTGCACGAAAGAGGAGCGCCTTGGGTGGATGACCGAGTCTCTCTTCATGAGAATCTGTCAAGAGATAGAGCGTCCGTGGGGTTTGTCCAAGATAGAGATGCATCTGGACAATGAGTAATATTTGTATGGTTGGAACTTGTGATCTATGAGCGCTGATCGAGCTACTAGCAAGAGCGTAGCACGAATGTCACACGTTTATATTATCAACGAGCGCCGCGCAATGGATTTTCAAGGGCTGGGCGTTCGTCATCAATCTTGATTACCACCCTGCGACCGGGGTAGTAATCTTATCTACATACGACACACAAGTTCGCGACCAACAGGGCTTGTAGTAGTCTGTCTGCAGATGTACCGCTCACTCCTTGGCAGTGTGATCATACGTAGAATTCGCAGACCGTCTAGATGAAAGTGTGGAATTACCGTCTCCTACCCGGGTGAAGCCTTCAGGTGAACGCGGGGCGCGCCGGCTTCGTGGGGAAGGCGTAGGATCAAGCTGATATTGTGAAATGTGGCCTGAGACTGTTGGACTGCGTGGTGGAGGTGAAAGGAGAGACGATGAAAGTGGAGTTGAGGGTGTCGAAAATGGATGGGAAGGAGATGGTGCTGAAGGATTCACTAACCCATTTGGTTTGTCCACAGCCTGGATTTTTTCTTTCACAAAGACAGAAAACATGGATTTGAATAGCGAGGATTTGGACCGTTGAGCCCCACGGGACGGATCGACCACACCTGGCAGTGCACTCTTTAGCGAAAGACGAGAAAATAGAAAGGAGAAAGGTACCCGAAGATGTGGGAAGAGCATTGTCATTAGCGCTCAGGCTCAAAAATAAGAACAGTGGAACCAGCCAGACACAGATCCCAAAGAAGGCTGCTATGTCTGAGAAACCTGGAACGTTAGAGACCGGACCACGATGCCTATAGCTCAGCCTCGCAGCGCGAGCAAGGCGAGAGAAATGTATGAACCACAGAAAGTGATTCACGATAGCCATTGCACATGAGGCGACGAATGAAGCAGAAGACAGCGAGATGAGCGGCCAATGATTCGAGAAGTTTTGCAAATATACAATATGGCAGACGATCGAGAATACGGTCTGGAGCAGGGGGAGAGAATCGGTAATATAGAGCAACACGTGCAAGGCTGCAATAGCCTAGAAGATCATACGTGAGGAGAGCCGTCGACGGAGAGGAAGTATATATACATAAGTTCCTCTCTGCCCAACGAGCTTGGCGAGACGAGAGTGTTCTTCGATTAATTCCGAGATGTAGAGCAAACCGCTAGCTTGAGTCCGATTAGACCAGGGAGGAGCTGTCCAAGGCCGTGCACGCACCGAGAGAGAGGGTCACGAACACGAAGGCAGCCACAGCAGCGACATAACTGAACACGAAATACAGGGCGACCACGCTTCAGGGTAGACATAGACGCGCACCTAAGGTAGTGAAGCAAAAACATCGCGACTGCATGCGCAGTGGTTGGCCCCCTTGTTTGAAACTTGCCGATGCCACGTCAACACGGCGTCAAGCGGCCTTCCAAAAGAGGTCATGGCATACATGGCTAGTAACTGATCGATGCTACGACGACATTTCTCATATGTTCGATGGGCGCGAAGCCATTGCCCCACGTGGGCGGCGTGGAGCCAGCATTTAAACCCTCTTGCTCGATCTGGGTCCTCGCCATTTAGTGGATCAGCGTCGGTCTTGCCGTCCACCTGGGAGATAAGTAGACCACAAAGCCAGAATCGGTGGCGGAAGCAGAATTAATGGGCCTGGGACCTTGCTTAGGGCCGGCTAGGTCACTTCCCGGCATCGCGGCTGCAAATCGGTCTCATCTCTTTGGGAGGATGTTTCCATCTCACGTGAATGTATTTTCAGCCATATAGTCCGACCACGACCCAAGTTGGCTTCTCAGCCAGCCGTTTGCCCGATGCAGTCACCGCCTTCTGCAATTCCCGACTTTTACTACGCCCTGTTCGCCTTTTATGAGCCCGCTTTAACCATCATCGGGTTCATCGGCACCCTCTGTGATCCCGAAACGGTAATACCTTTACCCCTTTGCCTTCCTTCTTTCATCGATGCTGACAATCCCCCAGAGCCATAACAACCAAGCACCCTGGTCTCCAGACAGTCCCCCCCCTGCAGTTCTCCCCAAGGCTTCTGTTGTGACAGTCATCCAACTCGCGCACGTCTGTGCTCTCATGGGGTTCCTAAATCTTTTCGTCCTCACGGCTGCTAGAAAGCACCTCGCTGCACAGCCGGCCGTCCAGGAAAAAATTGTCCGGGCGTTATTGATTCCTCTTCTCGCCGGCGATGCCCTGCATATCTCCGTCACCTTGTGGGCCTTGGGCGACGACCGATGGGACCTCGAACAGTGGAGTCCAATGTTGTGGGCGACGATAATCTTGGGGCTCAGTTTGATGATACCCAGAGTTATGTGGCACCTAGGTATATGGAGGTACGTGGATGCCAGGGACCGGGCCCCTGGTAACTCTCAACCAGGGTCATTTTCGGAAAAGAAGTGAAGATTTATTTCCCTCATTTAACGCACATAATTGTACTATACAGAAGTGGGCGCATTCCTAACACTAGTATCACACAGGGTATTCGTATCCTCCGCTCCAACTCCGGAATTCTGGTCCATCTACGTAGCAAGTAGTTAATAAGGGCTATTCACAATGCTTGACCTGCTCTCCAGGCTGCCCGTGGGTGCGAGCGATGTTCTGGTTGGCCTCTTCAGATTTTTCTTGTTGATCGCCAACACGTTATTCTCCAAAGCAACGATCTGAAAAACTAGCTGAAAACGAATATAACCCCCGAAGAGATGGGTCTACTTACAATTTCTTTGTCATCCCCGAACTTGAAGTTATCTTGGACCACATTATCCTCGTACTTTTTGATCTCATACTTGTCAAGTTGCCCTTTCTTTACCTTTTTGAAGTCCCAAGCTATCACATACTTGCCGGTTGAGGTGACTATGGCATTCTCTTCCTGGCCTTCCCCTTGATTAAACCTAGCAAGAAATATGAGCCGTACACCGAACACCATGCGTTCGAAATCATGCCTACCGGGCTGGGGAGAATCTAATTTCATGATTCATGTACGTGACATGTTCCGCACGTAGTGTGAGTCGTCGTGGCATCGGTTTCGCGTCTGCAGGAAAGCTGCGATCGAAACCAAGAGAGCCAGCATATCTACCCTCGCCAATAAGAGTGTCGATGAGGAGCAAGTAGCTCTTTGTAGTTGCGACTATCCATCGTCCGTTGGCAGTGACATCAATACCTATAATGGGGTCACCAAGAGGTGGTAACGCCGTCTTCGCGTTTTTGCCAATGCAATCGAAGAGTCTGATGTCACCCTTCTCGCTCGCCACAGCAAGTTTGCCGTTGGCGGTAGTCGTAAGGCCAGAAAACTGGTTCTTACTGACGTACTGTTTGTACTGGCTATCGACCATTTTGTTTCCGGAGATACGTGGGTCGATACGGAAGAGCGCATTATGCGATGCGCCAACGAGAGTTTGCTCTGGAGTCGTTTGAGCAAACTTGTTATCTGGAGCCATGTGGTCCACCATAATATCATTGTGAACTCTCCATTCTTCTACCACTTTTCCACGTTCAATGTCCATGCTATACAAGGAATGGGGGTCGTAAGGGTTCATTAAGACCATTTTCGTGTCTTGATCGTGTAACATAACCTTCCGGAGTGATCAGCGTAGATGTGCTTGAATCATGAAATTCAAGATACCTCTCGTGGTTTGAATTCCTTCCCTTTGGGCGTCGTGATCTTGCTGATAGTAGCGAAATACTTCACCCGATTGTCGCCAGAGTGAGAAAAGACGCCAATATTGTTACCTCGCACGACATATGAGCGGTCGCCTTTGTATCCAACGGTTAGCATCGAGTTACGCTCCCCCGATAACTTTGGAATGGAGGATGTGTCTTCTTCCTCCTCCTCTTCATCGCTCGGCTCTGTGATGATTAGTAACATACAGCTAGTTTTAAAGGGTAAACAAACCACCTTCATCAGGATCAAGCTCGAAAAAAACCTCCTCTTCATCTCCCTCCTCGTCTTCTGCATTGTGCATCTCCACATCCTCAGAGTTGGAACTCATGACATATGCCTGCTCGTCGGCCTGATGGAAGGTCAAAATATGTCATCAAGTCGTCGATGTCAAACTTGGCGCACCTTGATTTTGGTCCAAGGTACTCGATGTAGCGTTTCCCATGCTGCTCTCGCAAAGGAGGCCTTGAAGGTCGCATACTCCTCTGGAGAGATGAACTGAAACGCCCAGCTCCCGTAACTTCCTCCAAGATTGTAATTCCAAGTGAGGGAGTGCGTCTGTTGAGACCACCGAGGATTCATGTCAGAGGAGATCTTGTGCATTATTAGGTCGCCTTCATCGGACGTCGCGGCAAGCCAGTAATTATAGTCATTAGATGTGCGTTCAATGACTTTAGCATCAAGGGCCCCCTCGTGCGCGGATACAAAACCGTCCGCCTCCAAATCCCAAAAAAAGAAATAGGCTTGAGCATTGGCGATCTCCGGTAAACCTGCACCGTGTCTGATAGGTTTGGGTTTACCACTGGTCTTCTTTGGTGCAGAAACAGCGGGTTGTTTAGCAACCGAAACTTGTGCAGTTGCTGGGCTGAGCGTCTCCTCGCGTGTTATCACAACTTTCTCTTTAGTGGTTTTTGCCCTAGCAGCCTTGGATGCAGGGGCCCTGGAGAGAGATGGTTGAGAATGAAGGGTACTTCGGCGACATGGTACGGCCCTTACTTCCAGATAAACTGTTCAAGGTCCGAGTCTCGAACGTTATCGGCGCTTGACCTGTGCTTGCGCTCATACATGGCGCGGTACATGCAAGTCTCAAAGAATGCGCGTGTGGGCTCGTTCGTTTCTTCTGTCATGAGGAACTCGTAGAGTTCATCGACATCGCCATCTAGATCACGCCACACGAAAGACGCTTCCTGTGGGCTTTCTCCCGGGCCAGAGCGAAACTCGAGCTCTTCGCTGATAAGAAAAACCCTCTCTTCGTCGGCTGGAACACTGTAAGTGTGGCTTCAATGAAAGGGGTGATGTCATACTTTCGTCTTCATCCTCAAGTAATTCCTGGTCACCTTCCTCATACACACGGGTGATAACGAGCTGAAAGTTGTGCTCGAGGGAGGGGACCCGCCGTATGGTGGCAATTGCCTCGTTGTAACTGCGAAGCGAATATGCATCCTATGTGGGAAACAGGATAGATAAACGAAGCATACATGCATTCCCTGGAAGACCGCACGTTGCCTGGCCTGACAAGGTATAACTGGCCCGACTCGATTTTGACCACCTCGGCGGCGTTTGGATCTTCTGGAGAAAGGATATGAGCAACGCGGGGGCAGATCGATGGGAGGGGTGCTTACGCCAGACTTTGCCTATTACTTTTCGTCTGTATTAGCATGGATGTAGTGTCGGGGAGGCTGCTGCAACTTACGGCTCCTGAAGATGTTCATCGTGGCAAGTCAAGTGGATGGCACGTCACGTTACGTGCCTTGTGACCGATCAACCATGGCAGGTCGGTCTTGCTCCATCCCAGCGCGCCCGTCCTCACCAGATCTCGCAGCAAACATCCATGTCTCCACACCCACACCCAGGCACCGCTCCACCAACCCGTCCCAGGCAAGCATGTCTCGCCCCCGTGGCCCCCTGATCTCACCTCCCACTCAAGGACGCCACGACATCCCCTTCTTCGACGACCATATCCGAGTCCGCCGTCAGCACGGGTTTCCACCAGGCAGATGACCTCGCTGCCCCCGCCGGACCCCTTCCCAGCCGGAAGATAAAAATACGGTCAGACCCTGCGCTGCTCACATGCTTTGATGCAGCAGACAAGCAGCTCTACGACCTCTGGACTCCGAAGGCTTGAACCTGTCGGCGTTCACTTCTGTCATCGTCTGAAATAATACATGTTTCTCTCGATGTGATCGATACAGTTAGTACATATTTGATGCAATTCAGAGAAGCGTGGTTTCCCTTGCGATTGAGCTGCAGAAGACTATGTACCTGTGTGCTTGGAGTTTTGCGTGGCGGTGTCAGCTGCTTGGACAGCAACGGCCATGGTACTCAGGCTCAAGCGGTCCAGTCATTCACCACCACCTTTCTCTTGGGACTCCCTCACCCCCCCATCCCCTGGCACACTACCAACAGAAGCTCAGGTAGCAGAGCTCCCTTCGCCACCAACAGCATGGCTTTCTGCACGCGATATGAAGATCTTCGGCGCTGAGCCACTGAGATCCGATCTTGGTGTTGTACGGTGTGGTGATTGCGACAAGCCAGTGCTACGGAGCGCCATCTCTGATCATGCCAGTGAGTTCGATATACTTCCCTCCGTGCCTCCTGTGTTTACGCCACAACCCTCTGCAAGCAAATTGCAGCGACATACGATCGGGAAAGAAGTGGGTTAAGAATAAATCGGCTGACGGTGAAGGTATCAGATAATCCTCGTCCTTCGTACGCTATCGTCTATTAACTCGATCACTTGGTATGCACTTGTCTGACAGCGGAGTTGAAGAAGGGCAAGAAGCGCGGAGTCGATGGTGAAGAAGGGGATGACCCATTGGAGCCGAGCAAGAAGAAGACCAAAGTCACCAAGGGGCGGATCAAAGGGCCAGTGGACTACGACAAGCAGTGCGGTGTCATCAATGACAAGGGCCTCCCTTGCTCCCGCTCGCTCACTTGTAAAGCACACTCGATGGGTGCCAAGCGAGCAGTACAAGGACGTTCAAAAGCATATGACGTACTGCTTCTCGAATGGAATCGTGCCAATAACCCGAACTGGGTTGAACCGGTGAAGAAGGAGACCAAGGCGGAAAAGAAGGAGAAGAGAGAGAAAGAAAAGGCAGAGAAGAAACGACTTGCCATGGAGGCTGCCATTGCATCCGGTATGGATCCTAACAAGGCGGCAGCAAAGAAAACACCGAAGAAAACTCATGTGCCTGCCGCTACGAGTCAGTTGGAAGGTGACGACGCGGCAGAGAACCTAGACGATCTTGACTCGGAGGCGGAGGTCGAGTCGCTGGTGAAAGCGGTTCAAGAGTCACAGTCAAAGGGAATCGTCGGCATTCCCCTGGCAATACCCAACTCCGAGAGTTCGTGGTTTGTGGTAAGGCGGGAACGCCTGAGGAATTGTCGAGACTTGGTAGCGAGTGCTCTTGGTGTTACCCGTAGTGCGATCAGCCCCGGGGTGGGCTCAAGTATCGCGATCAGTTGACCCTTTCGAGTGCTGTAATTATGATTACAACATTCATTTGTATCTCGAGCTCTCACTACCAACGTTCGATACAATGGTCCACCTACGCATCAACGGCCACGAGCCCAACCCAAATCCCCATGTCAATTTCATCACCGTTCTGCCGCTGGGTGACCCCACTATTGAGGAGGCCGCTCGCAAGCTTCTTCGCGCGCTCGCTGCTCAGGTAAAACCAGTCATGAAGGCGCATGGATTGGTCGTGAATAGTCTCGAAGAGGTGCGACGGTGTATCAGCTCTGGCACCGTTCAGATTTCCTGTTAGGCGGTCTGACCCAAACTTTAGTACGAGTACAACCGCGTCTTTGCAGGACGCAACTGGAATCATGGCGAGACGATAGGCAAGTCCATGCCTTTCTCCTAGTTGTAACTACCGGTCAATCGAATTGCGACACCGAAAGAACTTGTTTTGCGGTCATCCACCGGGTCATTGCTTTCCACTCCCTGGCTGATGGGCACACTGTGTCATGAGGTATTTTCACCAGACTTTGCTTAGCGGTTGCTTATCGACGTTTTCCCGTCAGTTGGCCCACATCAAGGTTGGTACACGATCATGATGCTGCAGTTTAAGAGGAGTCATCCAAACTTGTAGCACATGAACCATGGATCAGCGTTCCAAGCTCTTTGGCGGCAGCTCCGGCAGGAAGTACGTGCACTTCAAAATAGGGGGTACTACGGCGATGGTATAGTACCTTGTTCCTTATGAGACCGACTACCACATTCTCGTTATATATCAGGTTACTGGTCATCTGGGACAAGGCTAGTTGACTCCGCTAAAATCGCGGGGCAGGGTATCGAGATGGGCGAGCTTCCCGAATATATGGTAGTGTTCCATTCTATAAATGCAATATTGGTCCTGCTTAGATTGAATAAATCAGTGTGGAGGTGCTCACTCGAGATCAGGCCCTGTCTTGCGCAGGTCCCGCAAGCCCAAGAGCAAGGAAATAACCAAGAAGCGGAAAGCAGGATCACGAGTCAACGCAAGCTCATTCAATTCGACGGGGAAAACTTTGAACGAGGATCGTCAAGGGGAGAGTAAGCTGCATGGTACCGGGTTCCGGAAGCAGGCTGGAAGGTCGGTTCGGATTCTATTTTGGGCTTTCTAGATAACCGTGGCACCATGCAGTAGACGAGCGAGAGAAGAGCGCGCATTGGCTGCAGAACAGCGCATACGAGCCTTTCAAGGCAAAGGGTCCTCTTCAAAACTGCCGGTTATGGGCGATGATTCGGAATCGGAAGATGACAAGCAGGGCTTTGAGACGGATTACGACCGTCGCCGTGCGCTGCTAGAGGTCATCGAAGAGAAGGATCTAAACGCCCTCAGGGCTGCAACTCTTGACCCCATGCAGGATTTCCTCATGCCGGACCTGAGTTCCTCCGGGCCGCACGGATATTCCGGTGCGACCGATGGTGCTCACGACTCCGATTCTACTAGCACATTCGGTACAGTGAGTCCGACTTCCGGTAGGATCAAGATATCGTCGTATGATGAATCCTCTACACGGCCACGGAATAAACCCAAAATGTCGCAGTCAAAACTCACCTTGGTTTCGCATGGCGTTCTCGTTGTCCCAGAGACTACGAAAGAAGATTCGTGGGATTGTATGGTCTGTACGCTGTGAGCACCGTCTTCTTTTTCCGAGGAAGCATGCCGACCTGGTTGCCAGCGCGAATGAATCCAACCACCTGGCATGTTCTGCGTGCGGCATGCCACGAGGAGAGTCGTCGTGGGCCGGGTGAGGCCATTTGGAAGAGGACCACACACTGTGCATACGATTATGTAATCCTGGGAGTAGCTAAACTTGCAGTTGCAACGTCTCTGAGATTTCCAACAATTATTTGCCCACCGCAGTTAGTCCCACGTCACTCGCAAGCTTACGCTAGTTCCCGTTGAGTCCCAATGGCCCACCCAGGCGAGGAATATCTCGCGGTTCTCAAGGCTTCCTACGACTATGCACCACAGTCTGAAGATGAGATTGCAATCAAGGAGAACCAGATCGTGTTCCTCCTCGAGAGGACCGACGACGAGTTGCGCTCAATCTTTTCGTCTCTCTTTTTATTACTGACCTTTCAAATACACCAGTTGGTGGAAGGTGAAGATCAGAGGCGACTCGCAAGACCAGGACAGCCCTTCGGGTCTGGTTCCTGCAGCTTACGTCGAACAGGTGGGCTTTCCCCACATTCCCTGGCACCACACTAAAGCAGAGCGGTTATGCAGGCTGAACACACTGCAGTCGCAAAGGCACTATACGACTATGATGCTGCAGCCGCAGGGGAGCTCTCTATTAGAGAAGATGAAATGCTCATTGTCTTCGATCGAGAGGATGAATGGGTCCTTGTTCAAAGCCGGAGGGAAGGCGGTAAGGCTGGGTTTGTCCCGGGGAATTATATTCAAGAGGTGCGCTTTATCAGGCGCCAGGAAGCGTTCGTTCATTCTTGCCAAAGTCCAGCGGGGAGGAACATGTGCCGGAGCCAGAACCGGAACCAGCTTCGCGTTCCCTGGTCGTTTCTCCATCGGTTAGTTCGGTTTCATAAGCGTTGATCGCTCCTCAGTTGGTGTTGTAGCCCCAACCTCCACCACGCCCCGTCAGTGTATACGTGGACCCAGCGGATCGCGTCGCTCAAACTCCTGTCAAAGTACAAGTTGATAACATCGAGACTTGGGCTGTCTCTGAAGTCGACAAGAAAGGCAAAAAGAAGAAGGGTACACTTGGCATTGGGAATGGGTCACTTTTTTTCGCAAGTGAGTCGGATAAGGTATGGCCCGGTTTCTAGTAGTGCAAAGACTACCCATTTACAACTTTTCTAGACACCCGTGCAAAAGTGGAACACTGCTGACGTCGAGGATTTCACAATCGAAAGGCACAAACACGTTCTCATCGATATGGGAGGTAGTAATCCAACCAAGCTGCACTTTAATGTTGGCAAGGAAGAGATAGCTGAAACGATTTTGACCAAGTTGGATGACTCCAGGAAGTTAGCTATTTCCTCCGCCAACACTGCATCGGAAACCACCAATGCGGAATTACGCGCACGTCTACCAGCACATACCCCGCCACCACGTCCTGCCCAAAGCAGCAGCCCATCAAAGAAGAATGGGGTTTCAGTGAGGTTCACGGAAGAGTCTCCCGAAATCATTCCTCCTCGAGAACCCTTAGAGGACGATGAAGCAGAAGAAGAGGGTAACGGTGTAACTGGTACTGAACAAGAAGGCGAACTCGCAGCTGCGTTATACGACTTCGAGGGCACCGGTCCTGACGAGCTTTCAGTCCAAGAGGGAGAACGGTTATACATACTCGAGAGGGAGGGAGAAGAGTGGTGGAAGTGCAGGAATACAGATGGTGATGAAGGAGTCGTGCCTGCATCTTACCTTGAGGTAGGCTTATCATGCATCTACGCAACGATTCCGTCTGACGGTTGTGCAGTCCCTAGTTGCTCTGACTCCTACTAAGATTGAGCACTATCGGGCACGAGAAGAGCGAGAAGACGAGGGAGTTGAGAGGGAGCGTGAAACTCGAGAACGTGCTGACAAGGAGCAAAAGAAGGCCGAACAAGAGCGTGCCAAGGTGGTAGTAGAGGCACAAAAAAAACAAGAAAAGGAGCAGGCTGCCGCCGCCGTGAAGAAGCAACAGCACGAAGCGACCAAACGTGTACAGCAGAAAGCCCAGAGCGAGCAAAGTACATCCAAGTATGTTTGCTTATTCTTGTTCCGGGTCATATCTGATCATGATCCCAGTCGCTCACGAACATCGACAAGCAATTCATCTCGGGACTCCTCTTCTGCACGTGTGTCCAATGATCATAAAAGTACGTTCTCATCTTGGAGCGTTGGACTCTGTCAACTCACCTGACTAGGTGCCCCTCCCCCAGAGTCGACAAGAACTTGGCATGACCGGAGCGGACAGTTTCAGGTTGAAGCTGCACTTCTTGGCTATTCCAACGGAAAACTCAGATTACACAAGGTCAACGGTGTTGTCATTGAGGTTCCGTCGGAAAAGATGTCCCTTCAAGATATGAAATATGTCGAGCGGCTGTTGATGAGGAAATCATCCAATTCCCAAGGAAAAGCAGTTTCGCCTCGCTCTAATGACGATGACGATCAACCTTTAGCACTCAAACGTCCGGCCGACGCTGCAAAGCGTGCGCCTGTGCATCCACAGAATAAAGGCCCTCAAACCGACTGGTTCGAATTCTTCCTGTCCGCTGGTTGTGACATTGATGACTGTACCCGTTATGCGCATTCGTTCGAGAGAGACAAAATCGATGAAACTCTGCTCCCAGATATCACGGAATCTACCATGCGTTCGCTCGGCCTCCGAGAGGGTGACATCATTCGCGTAAACAAGGTCATTCAACAGAAGCATGCTAAACCCCAAGCTCTGTCAACGGATCACCCAGCTGGCGACGAAGAGTTTGCTCGTCGACTGCAGGAGGAAGAGAACGCGAAGAAACCAGTTAGCCCAGCCCCAAATCTCTTCGCAGGACCGGGTGGTGTACTGAAAAACAACACACAACGTCGTGGTAGACCTCAGCCTGGTAATCGTACACTTCCGGCCACCGTCGATTTGGATGCCATTGGGAGTGCATCTGAGCAAATCAAACGTACCGGTTCCCCGTTGGTTCGTACAAGCAGCCCAGCCATAGCATCTCCCGTGCAGCCGCCGCAGCGATCCAGTTCGGCTATGGCAACGGCTTCTGGCTTTGACGATGACGCATGGACGAACAGACCAGGTTCGAAGCCTCCCACCTCTGACCCCACACTGCCGAGTAGCGCGTCTCCATCAAGGGCACCTTCGGTACCCCCGACGCCCCAAGCAGCGGCTACACCTCCCCCTATCCCACCAGCCCCACCTCAGGATAGCACAGCTACTGGCGCCAGTTCGCTCGCGAAAACTACGGAAGCTGACGTATTTGATCAACTGGCACGTCTCACTCAACTCAAGACGAATCGAGTCGTTTCTCCCCTTTCTTCCAACCCTCCCTCTACATCTGCTCTTCCAGTGATTTCTGCACCAGTTGCCTCCCCACCACCGAGCTACAACAATGGGCTTAGCATGGGGTCATCTCCTGCTTCAATGGGACAACATCTTCAGAATCAACAATCTGGTGTGTTCCCCCCTCCCCAGCAGAATGGTCCACGCGGCCCCTATGCACCCGTGCCCGCTAATCAAGGGCTATTACAACCCTTGATTCCTACTCAAACCGGATTCAACAGCTTTGTTCCAACGCGTCCTTCTAGTGTGCCATCTTTCCAACCTCAGCCTCAAGCCACACAGCCATCGTTTCTACAACCTCAAGTCACTGGTTTCCCTGGCAGTTCCCAGCCTATTATTTCCCAGCCAACCGGATTTCCGTCACTTAGTCCCATGTTGGCTCAGCCTACCGGTGTCAGTAGTGGAACATTTGGTGGCTTTGCGTCTGCATCTCCTTTCTCCCAAGCAGCGGCACCAGCACTTTCTAGTGCGTATAGTTAGTACATTATATTTCTTTAATGACGGTGTGTCGCAGATCCAACGGGTTTTTCACCATTGGGGCAATCTCCATTCAACAACATCGTATCCATCCCATCACCAGCACCGTCAAACAATACTACGAGTTCAAACACCTCCCCCGCAAATGTCTTTGCCCAAATGAAATCTGGAACATTTGCATCGGGCAACGAATATTCTGCACCTCAACAAGCAGGTGAGTGTGGCTTCTTCGCGCCGTTGGTTTGTCCCATAATTTCAACAGTCCAATACGACGCTCTTCGAGCTAATCGTGAGTATTGCTGACGATTAACGATTTTGATGAGGCTCATTAACTATTTCTTTTAGCTCAACCCACAGGATGGGTGGCTCGACAGCCTACAGGGTGGGGAATCCAACCAAATACTGGGTTTCAGGGTGGATACACAGGATTTTAGTACCTGTACCTTTTCTATTTCATCGTTTTACATCCATCTAACTTGGCTGATAATTGGATGGAGTATGCAAGAGAAACGATGCGGAGATAGAGCGAAGCA
The DNA here is from genome assembly GCA_038089215.1 of Tylopilus vinaceipallidus. Classification (NCBI taxonomy): domain Eukaryota; kingdom Fungi; phylum Basidiomycota; class Agaricomycetes; order Boletales; family Boletaceae; genus Tylopilus; species Tylopilus vinaceipallidus. The sequence continues at coordinate 43,370 of JBBPKK010000007.1, forward strand.
GTGTTGGTCTTATGAAGATTCCATAATTCCATGAGTGTACCCCACTCGCTCGAAATACCTCTTCAACCCAAGCCTTATTTCAGGGGCGACGTCGCGCGCGAGCAGACCTGTACTCAACGGGTAGATAACTGGAAGATATTTAATGAACTAACCAGTCCATCAACGCGATGTAGGCCGAAATGAATGTACAACTTACTGTCTTATCATCGAAACGGCAAAAACCGTCCAGAATCTCGGTCACAACGGGAGTCCAGGCGGCGATGTTCTTGGCTTGCGTATCGGCCCGGAGCTTAGTGTAGTCCGACAACACGTTCAAACCAAGCCTAAATTGTTCCATCTGCTCTAAGGTGCACCAAAGATACTATGGCAGACTTACGGAAGGAGTCTTTCGGCTATCTGGGGTCTGATAGACTGATGTTCCACGCGCTCATCGAAATACAGTCTGAGTAGCACATGCACCAAGGTTGCTGCGCTACTGGATTCTTGTTTCAAGAGATTCGGCAGATGCTTCATGAAACCTTTGTGTGTCTTAGTTTGGCTGGAAACACGTCGGATCACAAGACTCACCGACTTTCCATAGCCCAGTACGGAGTTCCTTGTCGTCGTTGAACATCCGTGCGAATTGATAGCTATGATCCAATACTCCCATCAGTTTAAGTAGTTGGTCCGGAGGCATTGTGTTGTAAACAGCGTCGTTGCGAAGCAGGTCACTGGTGGTTTCAATCAGAAGCAACTGAAGGACGCATTTGACGATGATTTGCTTAAAGATCCGGCGACGACTGCTGTGTGACTGCTTTGCCTCACTCGGCGGGCGTTCACTGGGGGGAGAAAGAGGAGCAGGCAATATTGCCTGTCCAGTAGAGTCCACTTCTTCCGACTATTAACGTACAACAAAATGACGACAACGGGGTTGCTTACCAGATGTATCGAAGTCCACAACACTGCCATCGATCTCCACCCGTAAATTCTCGTCAAATAATTGATGGGGAGTAGTTGTCCGAAAGAGTTTAACGAATGTAGATGCTACACGCTCCCAACGTGCGGTACTGAGCTTACTCGCGTTATTCTCCAAAAATTGTTGTAAGCATGATGTTCCAATGCGCGCAAGCGTGTCGTTCTCTGTCACCGTCATCAAGGTATGAATATGTGTTCGATCACGGACCAACCTTGGCAGATGCAAACGGATAGCAAATCCATCAACCCATCGAGAGAGCGGTCTAGGATTTCGTAGTAGAACGTATACAGATCAACGAGATCACGGAGGGCCTGAATCATAGTCGTCGATAGCCAGACGCTCATATCCTCTTGTGTGCTGAACCGCGACAGGTCTTGGCTCGACTTGAGAACAGCAAATATAGGAAAGAGGAGTTCTTGACAGATAGTGTCCCAGAATTCAGAGGGGAAGGTGTTTCCGTGAGTCTTCAGCGTTGTAAACAACGAATCCAGCGCCCTAAAAGGTGACTATTCAATCCAACAGCAACCATGAATTCAATGGCAGAGTCTCACAATCGCCGCACTTCCAGATCTTCCCCGTTCATGATGATATCATAGAAGCCAAATAATACCGGGTACCAAAACCGTATCATTGCGTCCTTACTAGGCGACTGCCCTTCACCACCGAGAGCGCACTCCGGAGAGTTGAGCATGACTGGAATGACACCTCGAAGCATCGCGATAGCGAGAAGGCTGAGTTTCTGATACTTGCTCACTTTACAGAATTCAGTGACACAGACAGTTAGGTCAGCAAAGGAACCGTAGCGAACGATTGCAGCAAAATGATCTTTGTTCAACCGGCTCACGACCTCAAAGGCCGAGTTCGCAATCCGTTCTGGGAAAGAGATTAATCTTGGAGAGCACAAATAACGCAGAAAAACTTGCCCGTGAGCACCTTCGAAGAAGCAGAGAAGACACCAAACATTGTTCGCCAACCCGAACGCATATTCTCAACTCGTGCTTGTATCATCTGCTGAAGACACTGCAAGACCTGTGCCAATAAATGCAATGGGCCCAACGCGGCATCGGTGGGGAAGAAACCCTACCATATCTCGGATATCCGGATTGGCGTTATGAATCATAGTGTGTTCAAAAGGTTTAAGAAAGTCCTTTTGAAACTTGAAATGCGACAATTCCTCCTTTTCGAGGAAACGCATAGATAGCTGTCGTAGAGAGTCTAACGCAAAAAATCCGACATGAGGATTGCTGTGACAGCAAACCTACAGTTCCATAAGCGGTAATCATTATCAAATGAAACAAAGTATACCTGGTTAAAATGTTCGCCTAAAATGTCCCAAAGATTGGACCATTCTAACCGAATGCGATTCATGTTGTAGTAGGAAATCTCAACCAGCTTTTGTAAGCTGAAGAGACGTGGATGCTGTGAAAGCCCAGAAGACTGAATCTCCTCCCAAGAAACGTCGCACAGCGCGCGGACAAAATCGACAATGGCGGTCTGCAGTGGCTTTAATACTTCTAAGTTACGATGAAGAAAGCTTACACCAGAAAGATGATGGCTGAGTGAGAAAACCATATCAGCTGCCACAGTGATATGCGTTGATCGGCTTTCGTTCGCAAGGTCTTCGTTTGGTAGTTTCTTGGGACGACTAGGGGAAGGATTCAGCATCCATACTCATTTCAAGCAACAATATCCAACCCTTTCTTCCCGGAATCAGGAACCTCGAGACCACTGCTTATCAGTTGCATGTGTTCTAGCTGACTGACACACAACAAGACCTCGCGCCAGGACCCTTTCAAATTGTTACCCTCGCTTACGGCCACATCCAAAAGGGTCTTGATGGCCTCCATGTTCTTCGTCTTCATCTCTCCCAAGTTATTGAGGAAAGTGAATTTCCCCAAGGTTGTTACGAAAGCATTGCGCTCTAGCTCCAAGTCAAAGAAACAGACAATGCGAATTGCGTCTTTGAATCCATCCAGACACAAATCAACGACCTCCAAATCATCAGTGTTTTGCAAGGGTCCTGATAGCCCTGCGAGGAAAGGTATCCAGGCGACCTCGAACATTGGTCGTACGTGGACAAAATGGGAAGCACTAAAAAATTGCTCTCCCACACGGGATCGACGCTGAGACCGCATCATTGTTCTGAAGAGGGCCTAGGAATGATATGTGATCTAGGGATCAAGATGGAATTGGTGAGCTGACGGACCTCAGTTTTATTGGCAATGCTAATGGACTGAAGCATGTACGCTTCCTTTTGAAGATCCCTGCCAACACTGGCTAGGACATTAGCAAGACCAGGACCGGTGGCTGGAAGGTTGACAGCAGTATCTATCTCGTCCTTCATTCGGATTTCGTTGTGTTGAATGTCATCAAATATACTAGATAGAAATTCCTCCTGAAGATCTTCACCATCGTTGATACCTCTGTTGTTTTTAATGAAGTCCGACTTAGTCATGCGATTCTTGATCTGCGGGTTGTGGGCATCGGTGTTGAGCAAAATCGTGGAATAGGATAGCACATATGCGGTATCTATAGTATATTAGGTGTCAGATCTGATTAATACTAATGATAACCCCCTAGCATACGAACCTGCATTCTTAAACGGTGTTTGCGAGTTTCCCGCAATGTATCTTTCGGCGAATTTCAGCATGAAGCGATCTATCTTTTGAGCTTCTCCAGGAAGGCGAAAGGCTTGTAGGAAGAGTCGTAGGGCATCAATGAACTTCAAGTTGCGGAAGTCAAGAATATCAACGAATGCATGCATGATAGCTACGTTGGCGTCATCTCTGCAACACAACAATTGGCTCAGTACGAGGTAGAAGCAAGTTTGCAACGCACCCTTCGCCAAGGTACTCTCCTATCATGGTTTTACTCAAACCATCCGTAGTCAGCAGGAAACGTGCAATATCTTGCGGTGATGAACTAGGGATGAACCCGGTTTCCCGAAGGAATTGGATGCCCTGTACAGCTCAGAAATTAGTACCATATCGCAGTAACAAAGTGTTGCAACTTACACGCTTTGGCTTGAAGTTGAATTTCTTGATACCTTCAAGTAAGGTTGTCTTCTTCTGTTTCGCATTCTCAAACCTGGTTGGGTCATCCATAATATCGGGTGTTGATCGCCGCAGTGCCTCGACACTTCCTGCTAACCTGTCGAGAGACGAATCCGGTGTCATAGACTCATGACCCGCCTCCTCCCCGGTTTGACCACGGGTCCCGGAGTCGCCACCGTGATTTAACGGTGTTTTTCCCGAAGTAATGCCCCACGTCACCAACGACCTGAGCACAGAGACAAGACATTCAATTCCCTGTCTCCGTAATTGACCTTCCGAAAGACCGATGGTGGATGTATCTATCGTGCCTGAAACAGATATTACCCCAGAAGAATATGTTGATAAGCCATGCACCCGAGTCTGTGGATTGACTGCCGGACTTGTAGATTCAACGTTCTTGGGCTGTAAAGTGTTGTATGGCAAAGTTGCAACTTTGGAGATGATGTTCATCAGACTAGGTAAGCTACTTAGCCGGAACCAAATGTAACATGAATTGGACTGACCGCTCGTAAATATTATCCACAGCTTCGCTGTCACAATCATAATTGAGGTACAATTCCACCAATGCTTGTGGATCTTGGCAGAGTTTGAGTAACATTGCGAGGATGACAGCCTTCTGCTTGAGGGTAGAGGTCCGCATCTCTAGAACGGGAATAAAGATCTCATGCAGAAGGACTTCGATCTCTTTCTGGTTATCAGATACAAATTATGAGCCAATCGGATTGGCAGGCCATCCAGTCACGCACCTTGAGCTTAGTCCGCATGCCAGAAATCACACGCCAAAAAATCTCCACACTCACGTCAAACACCTGCGGAACAGGACTGACAGCATTTCTACTCAAGGTTAGGCAGAGATACTGGTTGATCGCTTGTATAAACGTCGTTGCTTCGCGCGAGGAACTCGAATAAATGACTGCCGAAGGATCAACCAGGAGATTCATGTGCGAGTTCAAGACCGTTAATACAAGGTGGAGGGAAAGAAGTTTCGATCGCATTGCATGAGACTTTAAGTCTCGCTCACTAAAATAAGTTTGAGGTTGGCGGCAGATCCAGTTTGTTACACACGAACCTCTCGCTATTCAAAGGCTTCATTGTCAATTTGCAGAGCGCTCGGAAGACTAAAAACGCGTCCTTGATGAACATGTCTTGGGTCGAGAGCTCTGCGAGTGTATGTATGCTCTCCGTTTGGGCATCCGGATGCAGCGGACTAGAAGCAAGTTTTTTTTTAATGACAGGTTAGCAAATTTAAAGACATTGTCATATATATTGCTCACCCTTCTTCCCCATGACTTTGGCCGTCTGACTGCAGAGAGGAAACCGGTGGGTCCTCGGGTAGATGAGCGGGACTCTTATCAATGGTAGTAGAAGACCCGTCCGTGTGCGAAGGTTCACTGTTCGTGTGTACTGAGTCCGACGGGTGTTCCCCAGAAACTAGTGACGGATGCCGTGTTTCGGTCTTTAAGGCTGTGTGATGGTGGGCCGACGATAGTAGTATCTCGGAACTGACGGAAGACCTGAACGTCGCCCCTTCATCCGACTCCACGGTTTTTCCGGATCTACACCGCGTAAAGACGTGGTGAACCATCTGTGTTAGTCCACCTTGAGCGACCATCTGATTCACTGGATCTGTGCTTAGTAGAAACACATTGTACACTGTCCGTACTGCCTTTAGCAGAGAAGAATGGTGAACGTAAATCGTGGGAGACAGGATTAGGGCGAGAAGAGCTTTGACGACCTGTAAAGAAACTGTTTCTGGCGTCGTTTCGCTGTGGCAGGCGGTGATGGTGTGGACGACCAAGTCAACGAGCGAGGGCTGAGGAATGTTTGCCTGCGAACCGGACATCGATCGTCGACCCTGCAATGTGGGTGAAGGAGGGGGCGAAGGAAGCGGAGGAGCAGAACTCTCCTCGGCGAAGAAAGAATATGAGATCAACTTGGAGATGCAGTCCAAGCTAGCGATCATAAGCTTTTCGTTCCTAGTCTCACAAGCAAGTCGAAGGGGCTCGAAGATTTCCCGTGGCTTGTCACCTCCTTTCCCGGCTTTGACCATTTCTAGGGCATTCTGTGCGCTGTCGCGAAGTGGAGCGGAGCGCTTTACCTCCTTCGAAGACAAAATCGTCTCCAATGCAGATGATATAAGCACTACAGAGACAGTATGTCCCGTAGACATCGTCAACGAGCGTTTATGGGCAGAATGGATAGTACTAGTAGGCGTTTGTGGCAATGGCTCACTATGGCCATTGGATTGCTCGACCAGGGGGGAGGTGACGGGAACAGATGGCGAACTTGCGTCGTATGAACCGTCAACCGGAGCTGGAGGGTCGGTGGGAGGGACAGGAGAGGATGCGTCAGTAGTTGAGTCTTTGGTCGACACGGTTGTGGGATTGTCTTCGTCCACGGCAGCCCGCGGATCTGTCGAACTGGTCTGTGGGTTGTCCACTGGCTCTAAGACACCCTTGTCGTCTACAGATACGTCCCCGTGGCCAAGATTATCCGAGATAGGAGTTTGGGAAGGTGTGGGCTCGAACTGAGGGACTTGGACGCTCCGCGCGACTGGTGCTGGTGCGTCCCCTTGCGCGGCTGACGCTTCGGCGGGAAGCGCGTCGACAGGGTGCCTTTCTTGGTCCATATGGTCCTTATGGTCAGTAGTACGAGAAGTGATGAACGACTTCCAGTTCGCTTCCAGCGCGCCGACGGGCGACTGAGTACTGGAGCGATTTTTACACTTAGCCGCAGCCGTCGCAACGGAACTTGCCGCGACACGGCTGAACGAGCTCACACATGGAATCCCAAGTCCCCCCAGGGGCTGCAGCCGCAGTGCTCAAAGCATCAGAACCCGTCCCAGAAACTGCCGTGTCTGTGAAAGGGCCCGATTTTGACAAGCCTCTCTCCCTCCAAGACCTTCTTGGCAGCTACGAAAGGATTGGATTCCAAGCTACCAGCCTGGGGAAAGCGATCGAGATCGTCAATCATATGGTGCGCATGCACTCGTCTGAATATCATCCGCTCTTCACCCCATCCATTCTTAGCGAAAATGGCGTCTTTCAGATGAGCCCGTGTCGCCAGACGAGTCGGATGAGTATTCAGATCCTCGAGTTAGGGCCCAAACACGCTGCAACATCTTTCTTGGTTACACTTCAAACCTCATCTCCTCTGGTTTGCGTGAAGCCATACTCTACCTCGTGAAGCACAAACACATCTCAACGATCGTGACCACCGCGGGGGGGATCGAAGAGGATTTTATCAAGTGTCTCGGTAAAACCTATCTCGCTGACTTCAATATGGATGGTGCAGATCTTCGAAGAAGGGGGCTAAACCGTATCGGGAACCTTGTCGTACCCAATGACAACTACTGCAAATTCGAAGATTGGCTCATCCCCATTCTTGATACCATGTTGGAGGAACAAAAGGCTTCTGGTCATGTTTGGACACCAAGCTCGTTCATTCGCCGTTTGGGAAAGGAAATTGACAACGAAGAATCCGTGTATTACTGGGCTTATAAAGTGAATATAGCACGTTCGGACGAGCGAACCTCGCCCTCTTCCAACAAGGCTGATATCTACACAACTCCAGAATAACATCCCGGTTTTCTGCCCAGCCCTTACCGATGGCTCGATGGGAGATATGATCTACTTCCATTCATTTCGGTCTCCGGGGTTGACGGTCGATATCGTGGGTGACATCCGCGCTCTGAACGAACTGTCTCGGAAATCACGGAAGGCGGGGATGATCGTCCTCGGCGGTGGAGTCTGTAAGCATCAGATTGCAAACGCCATGTTAATTGTGAGGGATCGATTCTTGGATTGGACGATGCCTATTAACTCCTTCGCAGAGGAACGGAGCTGACTATTCAGTCTTCATTGTCAGAGTTGTCCTTTGTCGTTCCTGACGTTTGCTCACCGCTTGGCCTAGAATACGGGACAAGAGTTTGACGGTTCTGATTCAGGTGCAAGGCCCGACGAAGCGGTTTCATGGGGGAAAATTCGGGCAAATGCGGAATCGGTTAAAGTACCACTCATTTAAGTTGTCGTACCTCACTACTGATACGTTCATTTGAGGTCTTCGCTGACGCAACATTGGTTTTCCCACTCTTGGTAGCCGCCACTTTCGCCCAAAGCTAGAGCGCCGAGCTAGCAGAGTCCAGACCAACCACGGTACCCGTACAAGAAATTCATAAATAACATAGACTGCGGGAGTATGGAAGCACCACGGATGCGACATAGTTGGCTACAGACACTAAACAATTCAAAGACGCGTATGCTCTACCCGCCTACAGAGTGTTCAGCTCCATGGGTGAGGATGTATCAGCAGTTGAAAAGGATCATCAGTGGAAGGCTCACCTCTTTGCATTTCTCCGGACCATATCACCAAATCGTCCCGTAGTAGCTGCAAAATCATCATCGAGTCTCGCATGACTTGAACAGACGAAGATTCATTCAGGCAAGCGACTGCCTCGTCAAATGCATGCTTCCCTAAGTGACATGCACGTTCGGGGCTTTTGCGGACATCGTGATAATACACCGCGAAGTTCAATGCTAAGCCCAGTCTCGTGGGATGCGTAGGTTCGAGCTTAGCCAAAGCATGCTTGTATGCATGCTTATACGCAGCGAGGGAGAGATCAGAATAATTGCCCCTGTCACTCTGCTGTGCGAATTCGGCCAAATAGCGAAAGTAGTCCCCCTTCCTATACAAATGAATGGACTGGGTTAAACTCGGATCAAAGTACTTCACCGTCTTTCTCACATTTTGTAATAAAATACCATCTCCTCGCCGGGTTCAGCTGATGACAGTAAATAATCATCGAGCAGCTTCACAATGTCTTTGCAGACTTCGGCGAGTTCATACTCCACGCGACTACGTTGTTGGCTAATCAGCTGCACTTGGTGTTTGGAGTGCCGTCCTGCTGTTCGGCTGGATTCCAGTTTCTCATGAGAATCAATGATCCTCCAGCTACTGCGAAGGGCGTTCGTGATGTTCTTGTAGGCGACAGAGAGGAGATTTCGTTCTTCAATGGTCAAGGCACCATAAGTCTGAATCAGGCCTTTCATTTGCGCCACTAGGTCTGAATTTCAACAGCATGAGCGACCCGTAATTGACCATCTTACAAAGATGGGTGAACCAGCAGCACCTTCATAGCGTTCCGCCTCTTCTGCGACTTTGGCCAAAAGAAGATACTCTTCTCTCGAAGGGATCCTTACCTGCTCGGAGGTCAGCCGGTAGGTTCCGTCGAGGACGCTGAAGTGCACCGCTCACCGGGGACATGACGCTGACTATGAAAGGGTGGAAATGCGGCTCAGAGAACGCAAGAGGACTCTTTTCTACCATTAAGTGGGGTTATGGGCAACAAGTTTTGTGGAGCAAGGACAGGACACCTGCTGCCCATCGTTCACAAGGCACGGAGACGACATGTGGGAACCAGGAGGGGTCAGCGGTGACGAGAGCTTCCATTGTGATCATGAGGGTTAAAACGCTGATACGCCAACCCTGGGCAGAGGGGAAAGCGAAGCGAGCTTCAAGAAACATCGTGGGTGGAGGGTTAAAATAATACGGGCGACTTAGCCTCGTGTTGCTTGTAAAACAACGTGCGGCCAGCCAATTGGCGCGTCATCCATGACCATGACATGCACTTCAGTGTCAAATGCGCTGTGAGATGCAACTGTCATGGATCGGAAGCTCTGATGGGAAGTAAGCCTCGAAACACTGACCAAAATATACATCTAGATTCTAGGGTACACGTCTCGGCTGCCACCGCTTACACAGCTACTGGATTGGCTTTGCCACCTTCCTGGCTAAGCAGTTGTGCAGACGGCGCGCCCGGAAGTAGCACACCTGTCGTGAACCAGAATATAGGATACCTGCATTGAATGTTGTCGATAAAGAGCGCCACAATGAGGGCGAGGAAAGACGAGATAAGGGCGACAGGAAGCAGATACCAGGATAAATTAATGACATCCTGGTTAACAACTGCCAAGAGGGCCGTTGCCCCCGCCGGAGGATGAACCGTCTCAGTGAGTTGCATGGCTACGAGAGCAAGCGAAATTGAGAATGATCCAGCTAACCACTGCAACTTAGTGTAGTACTCGAGAGGTAGGTGTTGGATTGATTTTGAAATGCAAACACCTAACAATGCGCTAATGAAATGACCACCGATAAGCGCTCTAGGTTGTGCCAGAGGTCTATCGATCGAGCCGTAGATCAGCACAGCTGACGCGCCCTGTGGCAATTTTCATGAAGTTGGTGAAGGTGTCACAGAAACATGCAGTAGAATTCGACTCTCACAAAGCTGGCAATCACCGGTACCGCCCGTCGAGTAAAATAATGGATGTGGAAGGAGGCCTGGACTAGGGAAACGCCGCAAAATGCACCGATGAAGGACCAGAGAGCGATAACATAAAACGGTAGAGGCTTCGGGGAGGAAGAGCGGTAGCCCAGCCAACGGCTGATGGTAGGTGAAAATTTTGCCAGACGGTAGTGAGAAAGCTGCATGATAGATTATGTCAACCTGTCGCTCCGGTTGGGCTATTTAAACCCTAGTAGGCCCAAGACCGAGGCTCGCCGAAAGTCCCATGGAAGAAGTAACTATAGACCAATCTAGTATGCGTGGGACCACCAGTCGCCGAGTACGTTACTTCCCATGCCCTGACCTCTCGGAATGAACTATCTTACGAGGTGCGCAGTAGATTGCTTACTGCGAGTATATACGTCAAGCACCACTGACAGTCGCGTGACATTTATGACGCATGGAAGCTTGATAGGTAACTTGGCCTGGTTAATTCACGTACAGAGGAAGCGTGCCCGACCGCACGAGTAAATAATGACACCTGCGAGGATGCGGATTTCTGTTACTTGAGAAGTTGATCGGCGTGAATGGTTCGCAAACTGGAAGTGACTGAGTTTAAGCATCAAGCTGCATGGATGTCAGAAACAGACCGAACACGGTTGAATTCACGTTGTAAATATAATAAATACAGCATTCTTGCGCCACCCGGGGAAGCGCGCAGATCAGGCACCAAGTCACCGTATTTGCCTGCGCGACTCGTGCCTAATTATATGCACACTCTTTAGGCCGGTGATCCACGTACACCCGGGGGTGATTTTTCGACTTCGTAAAGGTTTAATCACAAACATAATGCCCGTGTGACATGAATATTATCTGGAGAACGTGTCGATCTGACAGTGCACAGCAAAGATAATGATTTCGGGTATCAAGGATTACATAACATTCCCACCCAAGGAGGCCCAGTTAATGCACAATGTGCGACGTGTCGTACTGCGGTGAGGCAATTTGTTTGGGTCGTGCTGCGGGTGCGAAAGGTGCTTAATCGCGCATATGTACATACAGTGAAATGAGGGTTGAAACGCTGGCCCCCGGAAGAGTGATTTGTCTGAGAATGTTTCCGATTTACAAACAGAAGTAGTGTACATGAACGATGTATTGATGACTCACTGAGGGCCATTGCGGAACAGACCTGATAACGAATGACTACCGACTGAAGCTGTTGCCGAAATATGATATACCCTCGACGGACGGAACGGCTCGGCGGCTGCGTAACCTACTAGTGGAGAAACTGGAAACAAATAAATGAAACTTCGATCTCCCAACACGTAATTCATAATTTTCGAGCCCCTTGCCCCAAGAAAAATCACGATGCTAGCAGGGTTAAGGGAGACTGAAGAGCGTAGGGACAGAGGTAGATGCATGCAATTGGGTAAATTAAGCATGATCAGAGTATGGTGAATTTGGCCATGTCCCATATGAACATACAAGTGCGATCTGCATGGGAAGAATACCTATGCCCAGGGATCTTTTACGCACAGTGCCTCCTTCCATACGTTGAGCCGTGCTTAGGTCGCTCGTTACGACACTTGTTGCGAGGATGTGGAACGGCGTCCACGAAAGAACATGCTCTGAGACACGTGGTGAGGAAGAACGAGACCGGGTGAGGGGCAAATACAAGCCTGACAAGGAAGTCGCTCTGCACCCTCACAAGAAGCGCGATGGATGCGAGCGCGCTAAGGTCGGCTCCCCGCTGGGAGGCAGGAGCTACTTAAACGGAGGAGAATCGCCGCCGAGTCAGTGCTAGTGTGGTAAGGCATATGGCATAAATTACCTGTGTGACGATGATCCTCGGGAGGGATTGTGGGTCCCAGAGACAGAGGGCTTCTACTACACTTGCTTTATAAGGGCACCGGAAATATTGTGTCAGATCAGAAAGTAGGCTGCGTGATGGAACGACTGCTATCGATAAGGCGGAGTAGAAGTTCCGAGATACTTACAATTGTTAGGCGCCAAAATAGAATTGGAGATTGCTCGGAAATGCGACGGAAATGGACATCGTGAACGTAGTGCTGGGATGAAGCTCCGGACAGTGAAGATGCACAGCGATGCGCCCGGAGCAAAGCGGAAAATGCGGCGACACATCCCACAAAAGTGCGAGTCATTTCACAAACACGACATGATGTCGCGCCACCTGTCAAAGGGACCCTGGTTTAGGGCAGGTGAAATTGTGAAGGCAACGAGATCCAGTATTCATTATTCATTCGCCATTGGCGAGCTCGAGTCATCATCGACATCTTCATCCTCGTGAGGTGGGAAGAGAGGCCAAGTGGCCAGTCGGAAGTGGGAAGAAGAGGTCCGTCGTTGGCCGTCGCCCCTCCTCTCCGGGTCGCAGGTTCTTAATGTCCATCTAGACGTACGCTAGACCTGTCCAGGATCTCTAGATATGGCCTACCAGTTTTCGCGAAAAGGTTGTTTCAAATGTGGAAATTGTGAGTGTATTCACACTTACAAGGTGTTTCTTATTTTGAGAGTGAATGCCATACAGTGGGCCATATTGCTGAGAACTGCTCCTCGGAGCAACGTCTCTGTTATAACTGCCGCCAGCCAGGGCACGAGTCCTCGGCTTGTCCTTCACCACGAACCGTCGCAGCTAAGCAGTGCTATTCCTGCGGTGGCATAGGGCACATTCAGGCCGAATGTCCCAATTTGAGAGTCCAAGGCGCAAATCAGAAATGTTATGTGAGTGGCCCGTAGACTCATAACGTAATACCTGTGGATCGGTGTTATCAGAACTGCGGGCGTTTTGGTCACATTGCACGCGTTTGCCCTAGCGGAGCAACGGGTGTTACGGGCGTTGGATTCGCATCTCGTCTGCCACCTCCAGGACGTGCTTTGAATACATCAACCTTGCCTCCAGTAAAGTGCTATCGCTGCGGCGGCCCGAACCATATGGCTAGGTTGAATCACGCTCATGGTTCTGGTTACGAGGGCACTGACTTCATGATGTGTCAAGGGACTGTCTCGCGGCTCCTGGTGTAACTTTCGCAGAGGGCACACCTGTTTCGGGACTAAACAAGAACAAAACCTGCTACAAATGCGGACATGAAGGACATGTGAGATCTCCACATAGAGTCTGAACCACCATTAATTCATATACCGCAGATTGCAAGAGATTGTACCGAGAACGCAGAGTTCACCGGATAAGTATGTTCCCACTGCCTCTCATTGCGGCGGGAAGAGATATCCTTCCGTTGGTCTTTAAAAATGTGAAGTACGTTCAAGCGAATGTCATCTCATCCAAGCCTTGATCATGTATATTTCGCTGCCGTGGGGTTTTGACCCGATAATTAGCAATAACTACAGTATGGCAGACACTTTTCACAGGACTTCTCTGGTGTTTGGGCTGCAGAATCTCGTTTTCTGCAGACGGAGATTATCCCCAGGAATACCTATTCCTCGTTTCCTCTCACTAACCTTCTGACGCGAAGTGTGCAACCGTACTCATTCACTTGATTCATTCCCCATTCATTTGAACATTCACATCCGCTGCATATGCATGTTCGTTCGCAGTGATTTATGCTGAACATGACCCCAGCACGGCTTCTGATCAATGGCGTTTTGCGTTAGCATCATACGTCGGAACTCTACTGTGCGGAATCCCAGATAACAATATAATATGTTAAACCCTGATGCTCGATTTGTACGTAGCAGCCAATAAGCTCAAAAACTCTACCGTATTACTGTGAAATGTCGAGAGTCGTTCGACGCGCCATACCCACTCCGTATCGCAGTGTGCAACAGTGTAGAGCCTTCTTTAACTTCGCGAACTTTCCTGCGATCCCAGTTCCGCGTAATGGGTCGGAAACCCAGAGCTATCGTGAACAGAAAATCTTTCCGTGCGTCATCTGTGCATCAGCATTCTATAATTCACCTATGTAGGACGTGCAGATACCGGCGCAGTGAGCTCTATAACATCGTTGCGGATGTAGAATCATACCCAAGTTTTCTGCCATATTGTACTGGTTCAAGGATTCTTGGACGCGAGGCCCGACAGGACGGAACAACGGTGATGGAAGCTGAGCTGACAGTAGGTTTCCTTACATTCAAGGAAACCTTCATTAGCACTGTGACATGCAAGCCTCATGAATTCGTGGAGGTGTGGTCTTTCTGCTTGTACTTCTTAACGCCTTACAAACCGTCGAGCTTTCGTGTGTCAGGCAGCAACTTCGTCTTCAAGCCCGCTATTCAAGAGGTTGACCACAGTTTGGCGCCTGGACCCAGCATCCCCCCTTTCCCCTCAGCTCTCTACGTCACACTCGTGCGAGCCCTCTGTAAGGAACTTCGCTCTTCCAGCTGTCGCCGATCAAGGGCCAACAGTAGTCACACTGGCCCTCGCCTTCGCATTTGCGAACCCGATACACGCCACTGTTTCCGCGACATTCTTTGGGCAGGTTTCGGAGCTCATGGTCAAAGCGTTCGAGGAGCGCTGCGTTGCACTCTACGGACCTCGAACCTAGTAGCGGACCTAATTTTGACACTGTTAGTCTCAAACTACATCCATGATAGTATTCACTACTGCTATGGTCGAAAAATCAATATTGCATGAGATACCAGTCCGTTCGTGACTAGAGTGGTCCGGCCACTGCCAGCAGCATTCACCCTACCTCACCAAATGGACGGGCTTGCACAGATTATATGCATGAAGCCACCTTACTCAGAACCAACGGACTGGTTGTTTCCCAAGCAATCGGCTTCACTGAACTTGTACAATTGTGAATCCAAGTTACGGTGTCTGGCGGGTTCCTTCGCTTCCAAACTGTGTCCCGATTGCCACGCGTAAGACATAAATGTGGTAGCATTATACGCGGTACGGCTACAAGCTCGTCGCAGTACTCGTGCGAGCACAGACTGATGGGTAGTTGACTTATGAAAGAGACCTGAGGCCCCATGCTTTAGTGGCCAGATTACCCCGTGGAGCTTGGGCATTCATGTGCAAGAACGGCGAAGAGAGAGACTCATCAATTGATGCCCTGAACGCGACCCTGCGGCGATACGTGGCCGGAACCGGTGCTTAGCAGCGCTGGCTGCGGCACAAGGAGAAGTCCGGGGTCCTGGGCATAAAAATATGCATGCATGGATACGAATGTGGTTGCGAATGGGACTGAATCAAATCAAGCATTGCAACTGCGGCGAGGAGAGATGGTTGCGAATAAACAAGAATCTGACACCAGGCCTTTATCAGGTAGCATATCGTGTCGCGAAGGGAAGTGGCAGTGGGGTGACAGAGGTCCGGCTGCAGGCGGTGTATAACATCGCCTGTTTCCATTTCGACTGCACAAAACCGGCTGCTTTGGGACTTTGAGTTCGTTCACAACCCTCTGCATCTCTTTCGCCTCTCAGTTCCACCGCCCAAACACCCCTTGGGCGCTACTAAAGCTTTTACCTTTCTTTCACAGATCATCCAGCTCCCTCCATGTCCTCTCCTTCGCGAGGCGAGCCTTACGGCGATCCGTTTGCTGATCGCCCCCGCCAGACTCATTTCCAAGAGCCTCCAGCGAGGACGTATGACAGCGCTTCCAACTCTCCTTTTGAGAGTACTACCAATTTACCTCGCGAGTTTGGTGCGGGCTATGCTGACGAAGACTACGCGGAAAAACTCCCGCTCACTGGAGGCGAGAGCTACAATACTGGTGGTTTCTACCCTCCAGGGTATCTATCATGGCGTGTTGGTAGTCAGCAAACTCACGTGGATCTTACAGGCCCGTTGATCCATCTGCGTATGGCGATCCCTATGCACGCCCGGGCTCCGCGATGTCACAGTCTACCAATGGTGTTGAAACCGCCTGGAGACGTCGTCAGACCATCAAGCGCGGCGTGACACGCAAGGTCAAACTTACCAAGGGGAACTTCATCACCGAGTACCCAGTTCCTACGCCAGTTCACAGCGCGATTGAAGCAAAATATGCAATGACAAGTACGACCGAATTCTCGTAAGTGGTTCTCGTATTTTACTAGTCTCGTCAAATGTTTAGCAATCGACTCCAAACCAGCCATATGCGCTACAGTGCTGCCACGGTCGATCCGGATGACTTTACCGAGGCCAGTGGATGGTCTTTGCGATCCAAGCTCTACAACCGTCAAACTGACATTCTCATTGCTGTCACGTCTTACAACGAAGACAAAACACTTTACGCTCGCACACTCCATGGTGTAATGTTGAATATTCGTGATATTTGCAAGACGAAGCAGTCGAAATACTGGAGACGAGCTGCGGAGGAAGGTATGCCGGCCTGGCAAAGGATTGTAGTTGCTCTTATTGTCGATGGTCTGGAGCCAATGGACAAGAGCGTTCTCGATATTTTGGCCACCGTGGGGGTTTACCAGGATGGCGTCATGAAGAAGCAAGTGGATGGAAAAGACACCGTCGCCCATATTTTCGAGGTCAGCTTTTCCTCAAGCTGGGTAAACTTTACTTGACGCAAAACATCGCAGTATACCACTCAACTATCTGTGGATCCCACACCTCAATTAGTTCTTCCTCATGAAAATGATCCAAATAATCTAGTTCCGGTTCAGATTATTTTAGTCTTGAAGGCCAAGAATCAGAAGAAGATCAATTCTCATCGTTGGCTCTTCAATGCCATCGGTCGCATGTTGAAGGTATAGTTCGTTGTTTTTCCAAGATCCTCGTTAACTTAGTCCTTCAGCCCGACACTTGTGTTCTCATTGACGCTGGGACAAAACCAGGACACAAGTCTATCTACTACTTGTGGGAGGCCTTCTACAATGATCCTCATTTAGGAGGATGCTGCGGCGAAATTCATGCTATGATTGAAGGGGGGAAAAAACTTTTGAATCCCTTAGTCGCAGCACAAAATTTCGAGTACAAGATGTCCAACATTCTGGGTAATATTTGGGGTTGCTTCGTCCGTGTATGCGAATCTGACATTCTCTAATAGATAAGCCACTTGAAAGTAGTTTCGGTTACGTGTCCGTCCTTCCTGGTGCCTTCTCTGCGTACCGATACCGTGCAATTCTGGGACGTCCTCTCGAACAGTATTTTCACGGTGATCACTCGCTTGCTGATCGTCTTGGCGCGAAGGGTATCTATGGCATGAACATATTCACCAAGAACATGTTCTTGGCCGAGGATCGTATCTTGTGTTTCGAGTTGGTCGCGAAAGCTGGAGACCGTTGGACTTTGACCTACGTCAAGCCTTCTAAAGCAGAGACGGATGTCCCAGAAGCTGCCGTTGAGTTGATTGGTCAGCGTCGTCGTTGGCTAAACGGCTCTTTCGCTGCTTCCGTGGTGTGTATTCAATTCGCTAGTCCATGTCATTGAAACTGAATCTTTGGAAGTATGCACTGGTGAACTTCTTCCAGCTTTACCGGTCAGGCCATGGAATCATAAGAATGTTCTTCTTCCATATCCAGGCTCTCGTATGTGAATTCATTTCATCTTTCTACTTTGATTAACTCTCTCTCAGTATAACATCTTCTTGTTGATTTTCTCATGGTTTGCATTGGCCAACATTTGGTTGACGTTCAGTATTATCATCGACTTACTACCTTCACAAAATATTATCATATTTGGGACTGCCGATGTTGTGCGTAGTTCTCTTACGGGGACTTGGCGACGCTGACGAATTATACAGACCCATTGGGTGAACCTAGCCTTCAAGTGGATATACCTGGCTTTCCTCGCGTTACAGGTGAGTCATTCGGCTGTTAGAATGTAATAGCAAACGGTTGATCCTCGCAGTTCGTTCTTGCTCTCGGGAATAGGCCCAAAGGGGAGCGAACCGCTTATGCCGTAACACTTTGGTCGGTCGTTTCTAACAAATGCTTGCTTCCTCGCTCAGCTATTGCAGGGTTTACGCTTTCTTAGCTGTCTACCTGCTTATTTGTTCATTCTGGCTCACGATCAAGGCATTCATGGTACGTGTCGTTGTGTCTGGTCTGTCAATGGCTCATCTGTTTTCTTCAGAATATCCCCAACGAGCTGAAGAACAAGACCACTACACAAGTCATCCTCACGTTCTTCACTCCGCCTGTGGGTGCACTGATCGCTGCTATGGTTTCGACATTCGGTAGGTCATTTCCGTGAAATAGTCTATAATCCTCACAATACTTTTAGGGATTTACTTTATCGCGTCCTTCCTCTACGTGAGTTTTTGTCTTCTTTGTTATGGCCCTACGTGAGCTAGTATTACAGCGAGACCCTTGGCATATGTTTTCCAGCTTCTTCCAATATTTGTGCTTGGCACCGAGTTTCACGAATGTCCTCAACGTATACGCATTTTGTAACTTACACGATGTAAGTCATTTGGTTCGAGCACCTGCACATAGCTAAGTTGCTGTATAGGTGTCTTGGGGTACGAAGGGCAGCGATAAAGCCGAAGCACTTCCATCGGTGTCATCGTCGAAGAGCAAGGATGCTGACGCACCCGTCGTTGAGGACACACATCGGATCCAGGAGGATGTAGACGCTGCATTCAAAGAAACTGTTACACGTGCCGTGACTAAAATCGAAGTTAAAGAGGTGATTGAGAAGCCCACAATGGACGATCAAAACAAGACTTTTCGCACGCGGCTTGTTGCGTTCTGGATGCTCACCAACGCTGGATTAGCCGTGGCGATCGAAAATATCAACGGTCTTGATAACCCCCAGGATGCTGTTCAAGACAGTAACGAGCTGCGAGCCAAGCAAAATATTTACTTCGCCGTGATCTTGTATTCCACATTTGGACTCGCCGCAGTGCGATTCCTTGGGGTGAGCTGCCTTTGTGTCGCAAGGTTTTACGCAGCTTACTAATGAGTACCTAGTGCTTGTGGTATTGGTTCAAACGCAACTTTTTCAGGTGCTGCAGGAGGAACTAGAGGGATGGACCCTTCGTACGGATATGCGTTTTTGTTTACATGGACTCGAATCAGTTCTCATCTACCTTCGTTGATAACCAGCGCATTGCGTATCCCCCACTGGACATTCGATTTACACTACAGGTCATGATCACGATCGTCCCCACTACAAGTAGTATCTCTGTCTGCACCGAAAATGGAATAGATAGAAAAGGTACTCAGAAATGAGGGCAGACTTGATTATAATCGTCGCTGAGGCGATCAAGAATACATGCCAGCAGAGTGATGTCCGGTGCTCTCAGCTACGCCAAGAGCATGGTCAGAGTTGATCGACAAAATCGGTAACTGAGTAGGTAATTCATTGTTCATTGCCACCATATGAGGGTCGACGAGCCAAGGCTGCAGCCAACTCTCAGCTGACTGAGAAATAGCACCAGCCTCACGACGTTCTTCGTCCGTGATCAATAGTTGCCGACAGCTCGGGCAAGAGTCATGCTACCAGCAGAGCTAAAACCGGAGCTTGAAAAATGATAAAGCGACTAACCCCTTCTATGATCCATTTCATGATGCTGAAGGTTGGATCAGCACGTTTCACAGAAAAGAGTATTAGAATCTACGCAACTCTTTGCGGCAGAATAAGTGACCACATGTCTTTTGAAGCTTTGTGACACCCAACTGATCAACAGGATGAGCGGGGGAATCCATTGCACGAGCGAGTTCTTCTTCTGCTAGAGTAGCAAGGAATGTATTGAAACATATTGGACAAACATCATCTGTGCATTGCGCGGTCGACGAGTATGCGTAGCGCCGGCACAGAACAAGCTTTACCTTCGCGGCCATAAGCAACGAGGTCAGCCTCAGTCATTCTGGGGAGCTCGCTAAAGAACTTCTGGGTCTGCCTGAATAATGTGAACGCAATCCAGTGGAAACACCAGGATTACTAACTGTCGCGAAAGTCGTCTGTTGAACAATCTGAATTGTGAAACTACTTCGTCAATTTCTTGGGCAGAGATGTCCACGTTGATGGTATCCCCGTCGGCCATGTTCAGACTGAGAGACGACAGTGAAGGTCCAAGCTCAAGCGGATAAGACACGTGTAGCGGAGAATACGTGGGAATAATATTTGATAGGCATACAACTTTGGCTTGCACACAACAAGTAATCTATGATTTACAGACAATGGGAGATTCAGCGACAGACAATATAACTCAATGCTGCGACAGATACCAAAGAGTATCACCACACTCTTACAGGACATTATCCATTCGTTAGCCATCTATTGCGCAACTCATTATTCAAACGGGTTGGCGTCTTCATGTGCGGGTACCGCTAGCGGCTTAGGGCCCGATAGTTCTGTGTCACTCCCATATTGTTGTTCATCGGATGACTCTTGCTCTTTGCTGGAGAAGAGGTTGCCGGCTGCCTTGACTCCTCTAGTGAAGTGGGCATCAAACACAATGAACGAATTGAATGGTTCTACGCACTTTGAAAAACGCTTTTGTCTAGCAGCATTGAGTTTCTGGGTAACTGGAGTGATCATGTTATCGGTCGGGGAGATGAACTTCGGGTTGCTATTGACAGTCAGCAAGTTCATATAGGTTCGAACCGCTTGCTCGTGGACATACTTGGATTTGGCCATCTTCTTGGCCAAGAGAGCTTTCATGCCCATCCCTGGCATAACTGCTGTCCCATTTGTCGCATTCCCAAGCGGAGCCTGGGGAACGACGATATGCGCTGCTTGCAAAGGATTATGCATTGGCTGAATAGGCGCGGACACTGGGGAATCATTTGGAGTGGAAGCAGAAGACATTGTGAAGGTCGCTTTCAAAACGGAAGGCTGGCGGTTCAAGTCCTGCAGGTAGGTGTCCAACAGGCATTCGACGCGTTCGAGAGAAAGTCAACTTGAACGCGTGAGACGCCACGTGCAGCTTCACATCATGTGACCATTTGTCGCGTGGAACTTGTCAATATGCACAACAATTTCTGCTCAGCCGAAAGCTGAAGCAGCCTTTCTGTTAGGTCTTTTGCTGATGTTGATATGAGCATGCAGCTTACACACCCGAAAGCCGACATTTGCCCATGTTCGTCCGCTCTCCCGTCACCATGAAGAAGCAAAGTTGCGACGGCTCACTTTGCTTCGTAGGCGACTGTATACCGGAACTTGTGCAATTGCTATTTCAGGCGTCCATAACCTTTCTGCTATGACGACCCCGTGGCTTTTGCGGGTGCCTCGCTACAGAACGGGGCTGTGAGTATCAGTTTGGAATATCTGTATTCGCTTAACCTTGGGTGCCTGCACCGCTGGTTCTTGGCCGCCAGCACCGATGCCACGTGTTGGTTTTCCCAGAACTTAATCCGCCTTGAGAACAACCAGTTCCCACTTTAGCGGCTTTACGGGTGTGTGGCGAAATCGCCCGCGGGTTTCGCAGGAGTGCGTCACTGCGAACAGGGCCGGGTGTGCTTGGGTTCCACTCCGACTTTGCAGGACCGGTCGGAGAATAACTTAGACCGGAGGACAACACAAGCCCATGCACAATGATTACGGCATGGTCTTATCTCGAGCTCCGATAGCTGGTGGTTTGTGCTGTCACTCTGGATGGAGGTGGGTTGGAGACTCGGAGTGTGGATGGCGTACTCCGGGCACCGGTTTCTGAGGGGCTTACTGTTTAGCTCACACGCATCGTGTCTCAGCACGTCACAAGACACCTCGACTGACACCAACAACGTTATAGAAGCAATTACATTACTCTTCTCTAAGGGCGAGACCACCGACGGCGGGCAAGTTCCTGAAAAATATTGCGTGAATTACTCGACTTTTGCGGTCAAGATGTGGACAATCCATACTGGCACCGTAGAGACCCCGCATACTTGAGAATGGAGTTATTCTAGCCAACCTACGTATATAACGACCCCGACCAGCTTGGCGGCCGTTTTCGCCCTGCATACTTGTGCCACCAGCCGCCTGCTTAATTTTGCGAACAGCGCTGGCATCTGCTGTGTTGCTCACAGGAACGGCTCGTAAACGCGAGCATCGGCCCTTGGGGTCTCTCTACGTCGCCACATCGGCCAGACTCGGTCACTGCCCTCTCTTCCGCTTCTCGTCTAATCTTTCCTCCTTTATTTTCTCCTCCCTCCAACATGGCCGCTAACACGATGAGGAAGAGAAAAATCGCCGTGCTCGGTTCCCGTTCAGTCGGTATGCGTCTTTCATGCACGCTTGTTCTGCCCTCACAGTGCGGCGGTCTCACAGGGAAATCCTCCCTCGTTATTCAGTTCATAGAAAACCATTTTGTAGAAGCTTACTATCCAACCATTGAAAGTACTTTTTCCAAAGGTGTCATATATCAAGGCGTCGAGTACGATTGTGACATCATCGACACCGCTGGCCAGGTTAGTAACCTTCCCTGGACCTGGCTGTTCTGCGCTTTCAACTCTTTGCCACCAGGACGAATATTCAATCCTCAATTCCAAGCATGCCATTGGTATACATGGCTACGTTCTCGTGTACTCGGTCACATCCAGAAGGTCATTTGAGATGGTCAAGATTGTGTATGACAAGATTCTTGATTTCTGTGGAAAGAACGACATACCATGCGTGATAGTGGGCGCAAAGACAGACCTACAATCCAGGTATGTCAACGCATCCACTGTTGCAAGGCGATGTGCCTTGTTTTCTCAACTCTATTGTCGACGCCGTTCATCCTTACAGTCCTAACAGTAGGCAGGTTCAACCCGACGAGGGCGAAGAACTTGCCAAATCCAACAAGGCTGCATGGGTGGAAACCAGTGCTAAGAACAATATCAACGTTGGTACGTGCATATTAACTGCTACTGCCCTTCTCATCTCTCATCGGAACGATCAAGGCAAGGTGTTCGAGCTCTGTCTCGCTGAGATTGAGAAGCGTTCACCACATAGTCAAACCGACCAGCCAGAAGGCAGCAAATGTGTCGTAATGTGATGTTGCATTGGTCGCATGCGTCCATAGTTATCTCAAGGCTGCTATCGAGTTACCCCCCGCTTTCTCCCCTTCCCCAATATCCTATCTTCTTACAAAAGGGCCGTCCTCTTCCATTGCTGTGTGTCCGCGCATTATCCGTATTTAGGCTTATTTTTTCTTCTGGCACATGCCCTCTTGTCTTCCATTACTCGTGTGACTTTTCCCTCTGGGCTTTTGGCTACTTACGAACTATACTCTTCCCTGGTGGTTAATAATAATGGATTCTCCTACGTCCCTCTGGACGCTGTCAAGCCGTACAATTGCCCACGTAGTAGTTTACTATACAACTTTGTTGCGCATCACTTTCACGCGGTTCCGTCACCAAGGAACCTAAGCTTCACATCCCTGCCGTTCAGCCCAGTGGCTCGAATGACCTGGGAATCTCCCGGGACAAGATCGATGGCTTGATCGCTCCATTTAACATCATCACCCTCAACGTCCAGAACAATACCCTTTATAGGCTTCTTGGCGGAAAGATGCACGGATTCGCCATCTTTACCTATTTGAACATCCAACCCCAAATCCTCGATAGGAGGGAACTTGATATATTTGAAAGGTTCCGGCCTGCGCCATAATGTAAGACGGATAAATCGAAACCCTGTGACCGACGTTAGCGCACCAATTCGAGTAACGTGCTAGAACGTGTTTGGATTCGTCCAGCAGACGAGCGGATGCAACAATCACACGAGGAACCTCGCTCAGCTTGATACGGATGGGCAGACCAGGAAAGGAGCCTGAAAATAGTTCGGTGCTCGAGTTTGCCTGTAATACAACATCCTTCTCGATGAGGTCTGTCCAGTTGGAATCCAGCTCGAATAGATTGATCTGTAAGCGAGCCACCTTCTCTGTCAAGGTGCTGTTAGTCCCCCAGACTTCTAAGTTGGTCTCAATGGTGAAATTTGCCTCCGACAACTCGCTGCGAAACGTTTTAATCTCCCTGCGCGTCATGCCCACCGTAAACGGGCGTAATTCGCGCGCAATGGCGAAATAAGCGGGTTTGGGCCGTAAGAAGTAATCGACAATTGCCCACGATGTGGTCGGCCAGCAATCATTCATCTGACAGGGCAAGTGTGTCGTATGATAGCGCTCAGTGTGCCTTTGATTACTCACCTGCCATACCAAAGCTCCAGCTGTATGTTCTCTCCCTTTCCCACGCCAATTGCGCCTCCAAAGCCGGTATGCCGATGCGAGGGTCTCGGCTTGCATGATTTGGGTATAGTACACGTAGCTGTACCAGAAAATCAGCACACGCTAACGGGTATGGTGCGGGCGGCGCGCCTTTCCATATCAAATGCATGTTTGAAATTTTCAACAAGATAGAGCTGTCATATCGGTGAGCAGAAAATACGCATGAGCCACATCAAGGTTTTACCTCTAGTCGCCGTTCGAACCCGTCCGCCTTGTTATGGTTATTGTTCACGCTGTCAAGATCGGATTAAACTCTGGCACGGTCATATTATCCCGACATACCGGGATTGAGGATATCTTTCTACATGGTTTCCACCGAGCCAATGGTCGACGGTACGAATGTTTGGATAACCCTCCCTGCCGAAAAGTAAGATATCACTCAAGGAGCAAAGTTAATGGTGTGCCTACATGCCAAATTCTGATACGAAACGTCCTGCAAGTATGTCCCAATTGTGCCAGGGTTCCTGGGAGCCATGCCAGACATTCCCTATACCGCCCAAGGTTTTAGGTTCCATGTGGCGTACCCTTACACTACTCACACTGGTGTAAGTCGCCGAGAGTTTTATCCGTAGTCACCACCCCGGGAGCGCTGTACGGCGAACTTCTGTGATAGTGGATATCACAGAGCTTTCTAACAATGGAAGGCAGGGTGCGTTCATAGATAAAGCGCGCCGGGAATTTCGTCTTCCGAAAGTCGGAAGTTTCATCAGAGTAGTCAACAATATTGATGGATTCCGCTAGCTGGTAATCCTCGTTGTTTCCGGCTGTCACGATGCAGCAGTCAGCGCCACCAACTAACGCAATGTCCTGGTGAAGGAAAACTGACCAAAAATCACGACCGATGGGTGATGGCGGAGCCTTCTAACGTTCTGCTCTGCTTCAATTTCGACTAGTTTCAAGAAGGAGTCATAGGCTGGATACTGAAACAGGTCAATGTTCGAACATGACGACATTCCGGACGAGCGCACTTGACCACATCCGAACATAAAGTCTTGCCACACAAGAACTGACGGGTGTTTATGAAATAATTACAACCTTGAAAACAGAATGAAACCTACTGCCAAGCTCTATCATCGGTCCGATTATGTCAACTGCCCCCGAAGATGTACAAGATTTGAAGCTTACCATCGCAAATGTCGTAGAAAGCATCTGCTTCATAAATACCGCCTCCCCAAACTCGAATCATATTTTGGTTCCCATCGATCAAGAGCTGCAGCCACGCGCGGTACCTTTCCACCGTTACCCTAAAAACCAACCGGAATCAGTCACTCGACGAGCTAAAGCAAATTCACCGACGTTGTTAAGAACGAATCCGCAGGTATCCAATTAGATCCGCCGCAGAAAATCCTGATGTTGTTGACCTCAAACAGGAATGTCCTCCCCGGTTGATCGACAAGAGGTTCTTCAACTACACGGACGCGGCGGAAGGCGATTCGTTCCATCTTCTGATCAACAGTTTGGCCAGACTATGGCGTGTAAGTATCAGCGAACGATTACTTGAGGTGTTTACACTCACAGGATCGGAAACAGCAACTACGATGTCATAAAGCGGCTGTTGTCCGTAATGAATGGGGTACCAGAGCTGAAGCTCTCCACTGGAAAACCGGAACTCCACATGAGCGTTTCGCGACTCTACTTTAATGTTTCTCTCCGTAAAAACAATCTCTCCTTGTGAATTATTTAAGGTGACTGAAGCCCAGCCAAAAAAGTCGTCCGACAGAGACAAGTCGACAGAGATATTCACGTCCAGTGCTTCTGAAACTACACTCCTGACATCGACGTCCGAGAGATAGACGTCATAGGTATGCAGTCGAATGGGCTTGTAAGGACCAACAGTCATCAGGACTGGACCCCAATCCCAACCGTAACTGCGATTTCATCGTAACCCTAGAGAGAAGGGTAATCAGAAGTACCTACTTGTATTGGGCCTTGCGCACATGCAGGCGACTGGAATCCCCATTCCATAGGTGGAGCTTGCTATTGGCCTTCTCAATTGCCCTTCCCTGTGCCTCTGTTAAGTAGGAGGATGGGCGAGATAGGATAACAAACTACCTTTTTGAATGCGCTTGCAAAGGTAACCAGCAGATCATTCGCGCCAGCTCTCAGCAAGGGTTTCACAGGCGCCCTGTAAGTGATGAACTGATTCTCGGTCCTAGCTGACGTTGGAACTACGGTGGGCGCCACTAAGCACGTGAGACAACGTACTCGAGAATGTGTTGACCATTCTGGTTCCATCGTCAGAGACGGGTTCGCAACCGAGTAGAGGAATAGACTTGCCAGAGTGATGCTCGCAAATGTGTCAAGCCCTTCGAATACCAGGTCCGCGTTTGTCACTGTGAGGTCCTTTTCCGTGACGATGAATGTATTCCTGAACGCCCACTCAGTTTCCCCGATCCCTGTAAGTCAGGTTATGTATCTTGTAATGAGCTAATGATAATAGATTGCGGTACTTACACTGCACTTCCCACTCATTCAAGCCAAGGAACTTGTTGACGCAGATCGGTCAGCATATCGCCGTATAGGAGGGCGCGGCCTTCTCACCGGATCTGGGATTCTTTTGGATTTCAAAAGTTCGACGTGGACCGTCGTAGGGAACTCGGAGACTGGCAGCCATTCGCTATCCTTTGTTCCCTGTCCTCCGCCAACTTGACTAAACTGCCAACCTGACACAATGGTTTGGATAGTGCTCATGGTTAGAAAGTGCCGGACGGTGGTGGAAATGACATGATAATTATCAAGCGCTTTGGATTTTGTACTATAAATCTAGGTCATTCTGGACACGAGCAGATCACCTGCAAAGCTCATGCGACCCACGCTGTGCGGCCGACGGAAGGCCGATCCTACGATGCTAAAAAAACTATGGTCCGAGGGCCTGAGAATCGCCGAGGTTCTCTCTAGTTTCTTTGCCAAATCTCATGTATACAAATTTAATGTCCCAGTCTAAACAAACCCAAATGAACTTAGGTACGCAGAAGATTGATGATTATCCCAGAACCGAAATCGCATTGTTGCACACATACTATATAATTGACCAGATCAAAGCATGTACCGGAAGCCTTTGGAACGGTTTAACCGGATGTCTTCTGCGTCTAGTTGCTGATTTAGGTGATCCAAGTGCCTTCTGAAGATCCACAACATATAGGCGCACAAAACACTTGTCATGATGCAGATTGCGCATGATTTCGCGTAAGAAGGTCCCCATGCAGACGGCCAAACATAGCTACGAGGATGTGAGACCTGACTGAGACCGAGACTCTGGACATCACTCACGAGCCGATTACATTACCGAGCGTTGAGAACGAATTAATGAAAGCAAGCGCAACAGCGCGTTTAGAAGAAGGTTGTGGTATAGAGTTACTAACCCAGGCCCAGAAGATTATGTAACCCGCGTAGGATTGAGCGATAAAAAACCTTCGAAGGTGTGTGCAAGAGACAATTCGAGGTATCGAGAATGCGACTCACAATGACACGTAACGGATCAATGTGTTCATGCTCAGTGTTGCCATGGCAAATCCGAGGGTTCCCAAGAGCAAAGACGCCAGAATGTGGAAAAAGCGGTCTCCACGCGAATCAGAACGTCTAAAGTGTCTGCGTCAGCCTCAAAGATTGAAAGCTAAATGTACAGAATCACCTCGACCATTTGAGCCCTACGAACGTAGCGAATGCCCAGGGCGGTGAACACAGAAGAAGAGTTATCGTCGGGGAAAACCCCAGCGTCGCACTCAATGTGGGGAAGAAAGCATTAAAGGATAGAGAAACAACCATGCTTGTTAGCGCGATGCAGAGCCACCAAACCTTCCAATCCGTGAGTGCTAACACCAATCCGGTCGCCTGTGGCTTTGCATCATTTGCTCCTCTCTCGTCCACCAACCCATCCTCTTCCATCCGAAAACGTGCCAGAGCACGTTCTTGAGGTGTGAGCCATTGAGACGGTGATGAGGGGAAATCAGGCAGGACGAAGACTGCAGCCAGAGCAACCGCTACAGTAAGTGTCCCTTCGAAGTAGAACAGCCATCTGAAGAAGATGATAAAATACATGAGGAACGACTTCGCAAAGTCGGGTAGGGGTTACCTCCATGCTGCATATCCCAAAACACCATCCATGGAATCAAGAATCGCGGATGCCATGAGTGAACCGAATGCATTGCTAATCATGATTCCGCAGGTCAAGATGGCAGTCCTTTCACCCAACTCTCTGCGTCTATACCTGTTAAACGAACGACGATGATTAGAAATGGCACAACAAGAGCATGCACGACCTGCCATTTAGAGAGAAGGAATAAGGCCCCAGGAAAAAATGCGGCTTCGACAAATCCAATGAAGAATCGTGTGAGCAGAGCTCCAGTATATCTTACCAAAAAAACGGTTTAGACAAGACTATAAAGAGAAATACAGGATTTACGTAGTCGTTGCGCCTGTACGAACGTCCTTCAGCCAAATGGTGTTGGATAGGGTGCAATATTACCCGTGAGGATAGATATAATACCCCAGATGGCCATGCACCCCGGCAGATATACGGAGGGTCTTCCGATATGGTTCAGAAACATGTTACTGCCAGGCAGGACCCTATTTATTGTGTGAAGAGCAAACGACCAAGGACACTCACGAGGGCACTTGCATGAGGATATAGCCCACATATAAGGCACTCAGTATGTTGTTGAATTGTTGTCCTTGCAAGTGAAGGTCTTCTTCGAAACCCTTGAGTCTCGCCGCACTGGTGGAAGACCAGACGTCGGATCACGGCCCCGTCCACGACTTTTCAGGCCAGTCGTACGACTTACGCAACATTGTTACGATCGATCTAAGTCGTTGCAACGACCTATGAGCTTCGTGGAGGGACGGTACATGAATTACTCACATAATTCATGATATAAATCAATACCAGTATTGACATTCGGGTATCCAACTTCCTCA
Organism: Tylopilus vinaceipallidus; assembly: GCA_038089215.1. Taxonomy (NCBI): domain Eukaryota; kingdom Fungi; phylum Basidiomycota; class Agaricomycetes; order Boletales; family Boletaceae; genus Tylopilus; species Tylopilus vinaceipallidus. The sequence continues at coordinate 72,617 of JBBPKK010000007.1, forward strand.
GGAGACTCTTTTCTATGCGTTCTCGGTCCATTGAGTTACTTCGGACCGCATCACAGATATCTTCGTCACGCAGTTCCGACGGTGGAGCAATATTTTCACAGTTCCTTGCATCCACAGCTTTCGGGTTGATAGTAATTCACCGATATAAATACAGTGGTTAGATCATAGGTCGTTGGAGGCTGCAGGGTAACAAGAACGACTTACTGGCACTGCGTGGGTTCGAGTAACTGACACTTCTATATGTCTTATACGTCATTGGAATGGGTTTTTCAAAAGGGTTGTTGGAATAACACCGGTGGACTTTTGGTAAAAGTTGTTATGAGAAGAAAATTCGCTTCCCCTGGGACTTGCTCGCCTCGGCAGCAGTTACGGGTCCCACTGCATCGATACTCCACATTGACTGGCTGTCACAAGTTACAGTAATTATCAATTGAGACGCGGACTGCGTCACTCTGTGATCCCTGATGCTGGGCCGATATAAGCAGAACACCATGGTAAGTGGTTGACATTGAGTTGCTAAAGCAAGTATCTAAAACCTTTCAATCGTCCTGAAGCATGCTCTAACGCTTCCGACGCCTTGTTCAGTCGCATGAGATGTGACCGATATACCCAGCACATAGCAACGTTCAACAAACTCATCATGATACATATGAGATAGGAGTTAACATACGTCGGACCCCAGTACGACGGCCAAATGTATCTGGCGTAAAAATATTGTAATGGCGATTTTCATTGTGTTTAGCTGGAACACTTACGAAGCACCAATGTTGCCCAATGTTGCGATCGTGGTGATGAAAGCAATTCCGACAGCCCGTCTGGACGATTCAGGAATAGAGTTGCTTACCCAGGCCAGAAACACCACATATGCGACAGATGCTTGGGTCATGAAAAAGCTAGAAAGAAATAAAGACCAAACGCTTCGGGAGTTACGAACGACGTACAATGATACGTAACGTATCGCAATATCCATGGACGAGATCGCGATCATGAACCCTATGACACCCAACGTCATGGGACCAGTGATGTGCCAAAACCTATCACCACTGGAATCAGAGTGTCTGAAAAGAAAGCAAAGTCAACGACGGTGTGTGTAATGCAGGGGCCACCAAGACCTTGTCACGAAAAAAGATGTTGCAGTCCCCGTCAGCCACGGAGGAGCACACAACAAGAGGGTGATGGTCGGGCTGTAACCCATGGTTGCGCATAGTGTAGGAAAGAAATTCCCGAATGAAAGTGCAGCAACCATGCTGCACAGTGATATACCCATCCACCAGATCTTCCAGTCCGTCAGTGTATCCCAAAGACCAAATTTCTTTTCCCGCTTGAAATGATTCGCCCCAGGGCCACGCAGATCCTCCCGCATTCTGATTCGTGCAAGAACGCGTTCCTCGCTTGTAAGCCAGCTAGCCGGAGACGAAGGAAAGTCTGGTATGATGAAAAAGGCAAGACCAGAGAGAATGAGAGTTAAAGCACCCTCGATGAAAAACAGCCACCTGGCGAATAAATAAGGATACAACACATGAACTTAATTCCAACTTTATATAATTACCTCCACGCCGAAAGACCCAATACACCATCCATCCGAGACAGGATACCGGATGCGATGAGTGACCCGAAGGCATTGCTGACAGAACTTCCGCAAGTGAAAATAGCCATCCTCAGACCGAGTTCGTTGCGCGTATACCTTCGTCACAGAATCAAGACGAATGCTGGCATGTTAATTCGTCGAAAACATACCATCTAGAAAGAAGGAAGAGTACACCAGGGAAGAATGTGGCTTCCACCAATCCAAGTAGGAAACGTGAAAGAAGAGCTGAATGGTAGCTGGAGAATCCGTCAATTTGATAAGCTTCGGGATCATCATACTCACAAACCTCTGGGAGATGCCAGTACCAATCGACATTAACCCCCAGAGTGATATTCCCGCAGAGAGATACACCGACGGTTTCGCAATCCGGCTTAGAAACCAGTTTCTTTGGACCGACGCTTGAGTTAACCTTTGGTATACAGGAAGGCTGAACTCACGATGGGGTTTGCATTAGCGCGTAACCAACGTATAGTACGCTGATCAGAGTGTTGAATTGAGTCCCGGACATATGAAGGTCCTCTTCTAGACCCCTTAGTCGTGCTGCCCTGGTAGCGGTTGTAAGGACCATGGCTGACAGTATTGCAGTGACTCGGTATACAACTCACGCTGCGTTGTTTCGATCCATCTAATGTGAAAGAATGCTGAGTTCTCCGGGGGATAGGCGACGCACAGGGAGATGCTCGTGCTCGAATGCCCACTCACGAAGTTCATGATGTATACCAAGACGAGGAAAGTGGTGCGACGATCCAGCTTCCGAAGAAGAGCTTTCTCGATCTCTTCACGTCTTTCGGTGTCGCCGAAGGTTTCTTCATCGCCGTCCTGTGGTTCTGTAAATGTGCCATACTCAGTGTCACCGACGACACCATTGCTCGTGGAAAAGAGCATGGGGCCGCTCAGCATATAAATGGCTGGTGGTAAATACACCAAGGTGACGTCTGGCACTCTCCGCAGCAATGTCCGCTGCAGCAATCGTGCTTTCTCCTTCGGCCACGCCTTCCACATACCACAGGGTCGTCTCCCCCTCCCTCCAAATCCCCTCCGACCCCCGACTCCCCATCCCTGTTGGCCTCTTAGCATGTCAACGTGAGACAATGAATCACCCAAGTCGATCATGGCTGAAATTGATCTCAAGGCGACCCTCTCCTACGCGAACTGTTGACTACTGTCGTGAGCTGTCGTATCTCACAATCGCATCCGGCGCCAAGTGGTCGAAAGGGTAAGAAGGACACTACACCAAGCCCACCAAACACACCCACTCTCGAACTTATCTTGCACGATACTATCGTGTTTCCGGAAGGCGGTGGTCAGCCCTCTGACGCTGGATTGATCCAGACTGGCGACAAGAGAGTCTGGAAAGTCTTACAAGCGAGGCGCCACGGTGGACACGCCATTCACTATGTACAAGTCGAAAACGCCGAGGCGGACATCCTCAACTTCACGACAGGCGCCAAAGTCATGGTCAAGCTCGGGGACGCTGACTGGGACCGCAGGTATGATCATGTAGGTATCTGCAATTTGCACGATTTGGTCATTGTGACTAACTCGGTGATGTAGATGACCATGCACACCTCGCAACATCTGCTATCCGCTGTTCTCGAGGATCGCATGAACATCCAAACACTTTCCTGGTCTTTGACAGAAGCACCTGCTCCGTGCTACGTCGAACTGTCGAGAAGCATGACTAGTGATGAAATACAGAGCATTCAGAATACGGCAAACCGATACGTTTTTGAAGGCCGCAGCGTTCATGTTGAGGTTCAGGAGATAGAAGAGCCAACCGAACCAGAAAAGTTGGAAGACCATGCGCGAGGTTTCGCAAAAGCGATCCCCGCCGATTATACTGGAGGGATTATGAGGGTCGTGGTCATCGATCGCATCGATCGGAATCCGTATGTCCTTACGTGCACTGCTCCAGGTCACGGTACCGACGGAATGCGCTACATAGCTGTTGCGGTACCCATTGGCCTAGTTTGCACAATCTGCAACTCTTTCTAGTCCCTCAAACGGAGACACTTGCTCGCTCCAACACCACTTCTGCCAGATTGTATTTCTATGCTGGTCCGCGGCTGGTTGAGTATCTGACCAATACGCATAAGCAGCTCACAGCGACTGCAGTGACTCTCAGCTGTGGGGCTCCGCAGGTTCCGGCGCGTGTGGAGCAAGTGATAGACGAACGCAAGAGAGCAGAGAAGCGAGTTGACGATCTAGAATCCCAACTTACAAAGGGTATTGCCAGGGGTATCATAGAGGACATGGGACAATCTTCGAGTTCGGTGTACGTTAAACACGTGCATCGTGTGGACGACTCGGTCAATCCACTTGGATTCTTATCCGCCATTGCGACTGCGTTTACGGGCGCTGTTCAAGCCGAGAACCAATACCTTCTCATCCTATCTTCCACACCTTCTTCTCAGAGTGCAGCTGGGACCAGCGTTCTGTTGATATCAGGTTCAGCCGAGAAGCATGTCAAGGAAGCAGGGACGCTGCTAAAGGAAAAGCTGAATACCAAAGGGGGAGGAAAGGGCACGAGATGGAGCGGGAAAATGACTGGTGTTTGGAAAGCAGGACGTGAAGGCGTTGCCATCTCAGACATCCTTCGAGTAATTTTAGAAACTGATAAGCACTAGAAGATCTTTAGAGGAATCATCAATTCTGAAAACTATGTAAGTAGCACCAGTACGTGGTTGGACGGTCACTGCAGTACCGAAGATCCTCCCCAGCAGCCTTGGTTAAACGGCTCCATTCGGTTTCCAAATACCAGTGCACCTTTGATTGACAAAAGTCATGTGCGCGGCGAAAAGACGGGATCTTTGGCCGGCGGGCCACCCGACGGAGGGCGTTGGTAGTGTGACCAAGGTGGCCGCCATATGGGCGTCTTTCAGGACCATGTTCGGGCGCAGCTCGGTTGAATGATGGTTATAGGCTCTCATTTTTTTCTCGTCACCCTCGTCCACGAAACCCGCAAGCTCGATGCCACCGCCGCCCGAAGACGCGAAAATAGAAGGAAATTCATCCATTTCCGACGATCACGGTGTGGACGACGAGTTTGGCGGCAAGGAAGCACGCAAGGCGCTGGAGCGCAAGCTCTTGTGGAAGCTCGACCTTCGGATGTCCATACTAGTAGTGATCTACATTCTCAACTATGTAAACTCACAGACCATTTTTCCGCTTGGGCTTTGAGCTGATACCGAGGACAGATTGACAGGAACAATGCTAGGTATGCGCACCATGTTACCAGAGGGCGGGAAGCCGATGCTCATTCGTGCGAATTAGTGCTGCCCGGCTGCGAGGGCTCTCGACCGATCTCCATCTCGTCGGTCAGCAGTTTGCAACTTTGTTGTCCATCCTATACGTAGGTTATATCATCATGCAGATCCCCTCGTAAGCGATGTTGTTTCTTGGTCAATGTGCATGCTGGTGACGATGCTCGATTCAGTAACATGTTCTTGAACTACATCGGAAAACCGTCCCTCTACTTGCCCGGTTGTATGATCGTTTGGGGCATCGTTTCTGCTTTGACGGGAATCACCACAAAGTGAGTTCATGGAACATCAGCGGAAGTGCACCGACTTAAATTCTCTGCATGATAGCTTCACTGGTGCATTGTTGACGCGATTTTTCCTGGGTTTCGTGGAAGCGGCATTTTTTCCAGGTGCACTCTTCCTAATCTCCAAGTGGTCAGTTGTTCTTTGCCATTGCAACCGTGATCAATATACGTGGTCATCGACAGGTACAAACGAGATGAAATTGGCCTGCGTACTGCAATATTATATTGCGGCAATATCATCAGTAATGCGTTTGGTGCCTTGCTTGCTTCTGGGATTCTAGGAGGAATGAATGGTGTGCTCAGGCACGCAGCTTGGCGGTGAGTTCCTCCTTCTCAAGAGTGGGTTCATGTCGGACTGACTCGTAGGGCGCTAGGTGGTTGTTCTACATCGAAGGAGCTTTGACATGTTTCGTTGCTGTGTGCGCGATATTCATCCTCCCGGATTTTCCTGTTACTACGCGATGGCTCACGGAAGAGGAGCGTCGACTTGCTCTAAAACGCATGGAAGAAGATGTCGGTGTTGGCGACCAAGGGGAAACGGAGACTGGGGGAAGGGCTCACGGACTGTACCTCGCTGTGACGGATTGGAGGGTATGGTTGTTCGCTTTCGCAATGGGGGCGCAAGTCGTTGCACTGTCTTTCAATGCCTACTTCCCAACACTGACAGCGACGCTCGGCTACAGTCCCACAGTGAGCCTGTTGTTGGTTGCGCCGCCGTTCATCTTCGCGGTGATTGTAGCGTTCTGGTTATCGAGGTAAGGGGATTGAGACGAAGTGTGAGCTGGGCTATCTAAACACCATCAGACATTCGGACAAGAAGCAAGAACGGTTCTACCATATGGTTAGCTCGTATGCCGTGGGCATCGTTGGGTTCGTGATCGCCATCGGCACTATGAACACTGCGGCGCGCTATTTGTCTCTGTAAGGGTCATCTTTCATTTCGGGGATAGGGTGCTGAAAATGCGTCGGGGCAGTTTCCTGATGGCACAATCGTATGCTGGATTCGTGGTAATGTATGCGTGGATGAGCAATTCATTCCCGCGTCCGCCATCGAAGCGTGCGGTGTGCTTGTCGCTCATTAACGCGTTCTCGCAGCTGGGCAACATAGCTGGATCGTGAGTGGCCGAGAGTGCTGTTCGGGGTGCACTGAAGAGATTGGCTGACAGATACGTGTGGCCATTGAACTGGGGGCCGACGTACCGGTACTCGTATGGGATATGCATCGCGTGTTCGGGGAGTGCGATCGTGATGTCGTGGGTGTTCCGGGAGCAGCTGCGTGTGCTGAACAGGGAGGGCGAGTTTAGGTACATTCTGTAAGCTCGTGGGATAAGAACCAGGCTTGTCCCCATTGCTGGCACTGCCAACGTCCGCCATGAACTCGCTCGCCCTGCTCTCCCGCCAGCTCGACGTGCTCGTGCTCCCACAGAGACTTCCCCGCCCAGCACAGCGGCGCCGTGGCTCTGACGCCGGCACCGCACCCACCCGAACAACGCCCCGCCCGCACCCCGCCCCAGCTCGGCCCAGACGCTCCTACTCCTCCCCCTCCGGGTTCAAGCCATCCGTCTCCGATACACCACCCAGACTGCAGCCAAGGCTCAGATTTAGGAGTGCCCTCAGGCGTCTCTTTCTCGTCCGCGTCCTGGTGCTCGCCTGGAACACCATATGCGCTACCTGGGCCGCCTGGGCGCCCGGAGAAATCGACGGCAGCCAGAACCACCTCGTACCCACCCGCTCCGCCGATAAGCCCCTGCGGTGCGCGAACACCGACGACGCCTCCTCACCTTCTTTGACCTGCTCACCACCCCCAGATGCCCTGCCTGCACGCGAGATCCATCCCAGATCAGAGATGGCCTCCCTCCCCACTCCTCCTCCGTCGCCCACTCCTGGTCCAGCATCCCCATCGATGTCGCGTCCCGACTCCCACCCGCCCCCGCCCCCTGCGCGCGCACGAGAAGCCACTCCGCCCCTGCCCGCCCACAAGACGCCCTTTCATCTCCCCAAGACCCTCGTACTCGACTTGGACGAGACGCTCATACATTCCACCTCAAAGCCCATCTCTCTCTCTGGCGGATTCGGTCTCCTCGGTTTCGGCAGACGCAACAAGGGTCACACAGTCGAGGTAGTTCTCGGTGGTCGCAGTACCCTCTATCACGTGTACAAGCGCCCTTTCGTGGATTACTTTCTCCGCAAGGTACTTTTTGCTCTTCCACGGACACTGTTCTTCCGATCTTGATGACCTGTCCCAGGTCTCTGGATGGTACACCCTCGTCGTGTTCACTGCCTCGATGCAAGAGTACGCCGATCCGGTCATTGACTGGTTGGATGCTGGACGTGGCATTCTCGCCCGTCGTTTCTTTCGAGAGGTGCGCTGGCTCACCCTGGCATTTTCTGCATGCTCAGATTCGTCCGTAGTCTTGCACCTTGCTTCCAAATGGCTCGTATACCAAAGATCTCTCTATCATCGAGCAGGATCTCTCGCGAGTTTGCCTCGTTGACAACTCACCGATCAGTTATCGTGTCAACGAAGGTTAGTATGGCCAGACATCCGTTCCAAGCTGTCGCCTTAATCCAATCCTCGCAGCAAACGGTATACCCATAGAGGGATGGACCCACGATCCACAGGACGAAGCTCTCCTTGACTTGCTACCCATCCTCGACTCCTTGCGCTTTACGTCCGACGTGCGTCGAGTTCTGGGACTACGTGGCTTTTCGTCATGATTGCTTCCTGTTTTCAATCAAGATCGCATAGCACTATTTGCATTTTCCCCTGCACATTCCCTTCCCGCATGCACTCGCACCCCACACTGCACTCATAGTCTAGTAACGCATCGCTGCATAATTTAATATTGATTATCTTGTACACTACCCACTTCAGAACGTGTCCCAAAGCCAACAACGAGCACAGGATGCGTGATGTTATTAAATGGAGGTGGTGGGATATAGGTAGTAGATGACGAAACATGCTATCCGGACACGCCGGGACCCAAACAGAGTATGATACAACACTGCGGCAAGCACTACAACGCCAATGCGGCTTGCAACTCCCTCAACTGCGTTTCCTCGTCGTCCTCCACCGCAACTGGTTTGGCTGTCAGCAAAACAAGAAGGCGTGAGCGACCTTGTCGTGAACGGTGAGATTTTTTCGAGACTTACGCGCTTCTCGTGCACCCGAAGGAATGTGTACAGGAACATGTTCCGCACCGGCTAGACGTTCGTCCAGCTGCGCTTGCTCGAGCTCAGCGAGCTCTTCCCTCAGTTCGTCCTACGAATGGTATGAGTGCTCCTCGTCCTCGTCCTCGTCCTTGGTGTGGCAACGCACCTCGTCCGTATGATCGGTCGGTGCAGATATTGCTTCTGCAATCTCGGTGGCAATCTCTCGTTGCTCTGCAATCTTGGTCATCGTGGCATCCACGTCGTTCAGGTTCCTGCCAGGGCACACGTCAGTCTCGGGGACGCACACACGGGCGCACGAACATGTTTCCGTGGATCTGGGCCAGCACGCTGGATGCCTGCTTCATGGTCTGCATCACCTCGAGATTGAGGTTCGCCGATTCGAGCGTGTTGATCTGCTGCTCCAGCTGCATACGCTGTCCGTTCAATCGTTCCATCTCGGCCTCACTCGCCTTCTTTCTGCGTAGCGCCTGCGTCGCGACTGTGGTCAGGCGCGCGGAGGCCGGTCAGCGAACGTCGAGCTCCAGCGTGGTCGGTGTGCGTACCTGCTTTGTTCGATACAGCGTTCGCCTTGGCTTTCTTGAGTTCTTCCTCTATCTTCTTCAGGAGGTAGTCTTCCTTCTTCTCTATCATCTGCAGCTTTTGCCTGAGATCCACGATAGCATCGCGAGCAGCTTGTTTGGAGTCCCGCTTTCCACCAAAGAATGACATGAAGCTAGCCATCATGGCCTTATGTAGATACAAACGCAAGGGCAAACGCGAGCAAGGGTAGTGATAGCTCCGCTGCGGGAGTACTGAGCTGCAGGAGTGTCCCGAATTTTCTAGAAAAGGAAATGCCCCTTTTGGGACAGCCTATAAACTCGATCGACATAAAAATACACAAGCACGAGCAACTTGAAGTTATGGTATAAAAACTGCGCGTCTAGGTATGCAAAAGCAAAAAGCCTTTGGCTATTAATCTGAAACACATGTAGGATAGTCTACCAAAATGTGTGATCACTGTTCCTTGCCTTCGTCTGCCCCACTGTGCAGAGTGTCAGCCTCGGTCGGCAGTGTATACACGGGGTACTTACTCGCCCTCCTCGTCGCTTCGATCGTCAGAGGCGCCTTGACCAGACACGACGCGATATGCAATGCGGCATATCATTCCGAACCAGACGATTTGAAGGAACTGTGCATGATTATATGTAAACAACAAACTGCCGAGTAAACTCAACTTGCCTGCAGCAAAATCAGCAAAGCACAGAAAAACCTGAGCACAGAAGGAGAGAGATAGTTGCCATTTTGCGGCATCCACATCTCGGGGACGAGCTGTATTGCGTCCACCACACCACATTTTATGGCAACGATGAAAAGGACATGTCGTGTAATGAACCAAGAAACAAGGAACACGGTGAAGGTTGCGTCACAAAGGGTATATAGGCCAATATATCGCAGCATCTTAGCAAGCTGGTATCGAGTGAGCGAACGGGCTGGCTGCCCGATGTTCAACAGTCACTCACAGGTAAAAAAATATCAGAGCAGTCCATTAATACCATGATCAGGCATCCGATGCGAGTGAAATTGTACGCGTAGCTTGCAAAAATGAGGATGATGGTAATGACGTGGTGGGCCATCATTTGAACGTGATCCTTCCTCCGAGCCTCGGCATTGAGTATCAACACTTGATGAAGGTAGAAGGCGGTCTGAGTGAGGTAATAAAACTTGACGGTACCAGCCAGGGGGAAGTGAGGGTAATTCAGCCAGACGTCTATGGGATGCAGCAAGCGGGTCGGAAGGTTGTGGTGGACATACTGGAAGGAAAGAGGATTCGTCATGGGTACTTGGTTGTAAGCCTCTGGCAACTTACGATGCCAAACACGAAGTTTACGGCGTAGTATATGAAAGACCAGCCTTGCTCAGCGAACCGCAACATGCTTCGATGTATCCTGCGCGCATCTCGTTTGGACATGCTAAGAGGGGTGTGTTCTCCATTTTTGCGACTGGTGAAACCGTTCGGAACGGATGTGCCGTTGCCGTTGACCAAACCTTTTGTGGTACCATTAACTTTGGTCTTTTCGCGCTGCGATAGTTTCCAGTCCCGAGTGAGTTTCCACTTTGCGAATGGCTCCATAAAGTATATGCGTGTGATGTCGCGTAGGACGGCCATGACGGCGATACACGAGATGATGAGACAGACATCGAGGAGACCGGTGGAATAATACTGGGAGTCGTGGAAGGAATCTGTGTCGGAGGGGGGTGCGGTGGGGTACGAGAGGGTAACGAACGGAATGAGCAAGGACAGGATCTGCGGCAAGCCGTTCATCTGCAGAAATCGTCAAAAATGTCGTCGACCTGAGAGAAGGAAATGTTTCAACCTCGGGTATGATTTTAAATTTGTTTGCTCGGTCACGGCGACCTCTTGTTGTGGGAATAACCTGCCAAATAAAGATTCGCCTTATACCGCCCGTCACCACCGCCCGAGGCCGACATGGAGCCAAACAACACACTCTACATCAACAATCTCAACGACAAGGTCAACAAGGAAGAGCTGCGCTCCCAGCTCTACGCGCTCTTCACCACCTACGGAAAGGTCATCGATGTCATCGCCTCCAAAGGCCCCAAAATGAGAGGCCAGGCCTTCCTCGTCTTCACTGATCTTGCCGCCGCGACGACCGCGATGCGGGCATGCGAAGGCATGGTGTTCTACGACAAGCCCATGGTCCGTCGCATTCTTCCCATCACGCATGCTGAGATCGACGCGGTTATCCAGCACATCGGCTATGCAAGGACCAAGTCGTACGCGACCTCCCGAAGAGAGGATCCAAGCTTTGTTCCCCCAACTTCTGCACATGCACGACCAGGTGTATCGCAGATAGGCAAGCTTACCGTCTCTTCTGTAGATAAGAGACAGAGAGACGACGACACCACTGACAATCACCCGACCGCAAAGCGGGAAAAGGCACAAGTGGATGGCAGTGATGAGGAGGAAATGGAGATCGATGAAGACGAAGAAAACGTACAGCACGCCAAGCCATTAGGTATGCATGACCATCAACAAGTGCGTCCTGACTCATCTGTCCCTTTCATCAAGCAACTATGCCCGCATCCGTACAACAGCCATCTGCACGTCTACTGTGCACGAATTTACCGCAGGAAGTGACCGACGACGTTCTTTCTGTCCTCTTCCAACAGTGTGTACCTCTCGCACCCCTTTCCCCTTTCCTCACGATATTTCACAGGTATCGGGGCTTCTTGTCAACACATGTAGCACAGTCGCCGACGCCAAACGCTGCCGGTGCAAAAGTCAAAATGGCGCAGGTATTTTTCGAGTCCGCCGAGCTAGCATCAACGGCGAAAGAAGCTCTGGACAGCTTCACTCTCAAAAAGGGATGGAAAATGAGCGTCGCGTACTTTTGACTGGCTTGTTGCAATGTATCCCACTACACCAGTCCTGATGGGTCGTCTCATTGGAAACACGACATGACCTGCTGGACATGACCATCGGATGCCGTCTTTGAATTTGAGTTGTGACCCAGGGCCGTATTGACACCTAGCTTTTCCGACTCTGCAGCGTGGCAGATGCCAGTGTTTCAAAGCTGGCAATGTTTCTGAGCGCCCTACAAATTGCGCGTCGCCTGTCACTCCAAATTGGTCCATGGCCGAGCTTATGTAAAGGGGGGTAATGATGCCATTCGTCGATCCGAGCGGACATCGCATGACTAGCCCAACCCAGCTTCGTCCCTCTTTGCGATGTCCTCATTCTTTGGCCTGTGAGTTGTTCGCAGCTCGTCTCATTGGAGTGTGAAGCCCACGTGCAGGATCGTCCCCCTTATCGCGCAGAGGAAAGACCCGGACGTTCAAGCCTCGCAAAGACGTGCCCGAGGGAACGAAGCAGTACCAGCTGCGCAAGTATGCCGAGGCTACGCTAGTAAGGACACGTGGCGGCTCACGGACATGTCTGCTCTGACGACGGTTCGTTCGTCCACAAAGGGATCGGGCAACTTGAGGCTCGCCGTTCAACTGCCAGAGGGCGAAGATCTGAACGAATGGCTCGCTGTGCATGGTGCGTCCGATTGATCTGGTGTAGGAATTCACAAAATGTTCATGCATCAACGCCCAGCCGTCGACTTCTTTAACCACCTGAACATGTTGTACGGTACAGTGACGGAATTTTGTACCGCACAGGAGGTGTGTTCGAGATTGTCGCCGATCATACCCGTTGTTTAGCCCCGTGGTCGACGATTCAGTGTCCGATCATGTCTGCAGGCCCTCGGTGAGAAACGATCGTGCACGCCCTGTTGATCCCTAATTGTGTTCCAGATATGAATACCTATGGGAAGACGGCATGAAGTACAAGAAGCCCACCAAACTCCCTGCCCCAGAATACGTCGACGCTTTGATGAACTGGGCCCAAAACATATTAGACGACGAGACTGTGTTTCCAAACAAGATAGGTAACCAATACCCGTCTCCCCGGATGCTTGTGACGTCCCACATGCGCTATGTAATTTTAGGCGTCCCGTTCCCCCGTAATTTCCGGGATACCGTCCGCATGATCGTCCGAAGACTGTTCCGTGTTTACGCTCATATTTATAGCAACCATTTTGATCAGATCTGTGCTCTCGGGATCGAAGGTGTGCTCCAGTGCTCTCTCGGCTGTCCAGGAAGGTACTGATTGAGTTCTAGCTCACCTGAATACCAGCTATCGTCACTTTTTCTTGTTCATTAACGAAGTAATCTTTCCATACCTCTCGACCGCCTCCTGCTCACACTAATGTTACTGTCTATGTAGTTCGATCTTGTGGAAAAGAAGGAATTAGCACCGTTGGACGAGCTCAATGATGCCATTTTAGCAGAGGACAAGTTGCGATGATACCAATCTGCAATTCTTCATGCTGTGGAGTCGTACGCTACCAGTTTGTCGTTACTTGTCCTAGGTCTTTTCACCTAACACTGGCCGCCTCGCTGTCTGACTTTGCGGCAAGTAGAGTCCATATACAGCGTACCCACCGACATCACTCTCGTACATTGTGCGCAGCGACGACAATACAGGTTTGCTTGTGTGGAACTACAGGTGCAGGCGTGGTGAAAGTTGGAATTTGTGGAGATGCTGGATGCTACGTGTACATGCATTGATGCGAATCAGCAGGGGAATGATGCACTAAAAGGAATACAACGCTGGGCGGTAAAGCGTGAAGTGAAATGATACTTGCAATCGAATGATCCGGACGCAAGAATACAGGGCATCGTTCCCTTTCGGAGACCGGGTGGGTAGGATGCAAAAGTCGGGGGTCTGACTTGCGCGATATTCGGGTTAAATCGTCCTCTGGAAGGTGCTTAGTGTGGCATCCGCAAGATGAGTGGAAGAATTACCTTCACCACAGACCACTGCATGATGAGTGTCTTGAGCCTTTCTTGGAGCACCCGCCGACAAGAGTCGCAAGAAAGCTGATCGCCTAACGGCGCAAGAGCCGATTCCATAGTACTGGTAGATAAATCTACCAGGTTCCGAGTCAGCCGAGTGCGTCGTTTCGTTTCAAGAATCCTTACCAGGTCTTGCATCCCACGCAAGGTAGGCGGATGCCAAAGCCCATGCCCGGGTCAACTTTTTCTGTTCCGTGTAATCACAAGTCGGGGTTGGGGGATGCGGGTGAGGGGGTGGCAAAAGAAGGCGTTTGAGCGCGTCAGCGCGTCCGAAATGCAGGAAAAAAAGACGTTTCAAATACTTGGGGCCAATCCGTTCGGCCATTTCGTCCGTAAGAGAGGCGAGCGAAAACGAGAGCAGATATGCAGATGTGGGAACAGCAAGGTCATACAAGTCATACGAGGCGGCGAGCGCATAAAGTTCCAGTGGGTAGATTGGTGCAAGTGACAAAAGAAGGGCGTGAAGGGGTGTGTTTTGCGCAGCGTGCGTCCTGAGAGAGATTCCGTACGTATTCATAACATTGAGTGCTGTTGCAAGTGATTCAAATGAAGGGGAATAATGAGAGCAAGACATGTCGTAAACGGCGTGCAGTACGATATTGAGGATCATTGAGGATTCTGGTACGAGAACTACAGGACCCATAGGACCAGATTTTGCCTTTGGAGGGGGTGGAAGCAAAGAATTGAAGCTATTATCGGATGCACCCTGGAGAATGTGCGTGTGTACGTAGAAGAATACCGAATCGGATGAAAAAAGGACAAGGTCGGGCGGAAGTGCGCGATTCTGTGCACCCGGGAAAAATGTGGTCGATACCGAAACCAACGCATTTTCGTCTGTGGGGGAGTCTACCGGGGAAGCGGTAAAAGATTCCTGGTAGGAACGACAAGGTCATGGTCAGCATCACCCAGACGCGAGACCGCGTACTGGCGGAGTGGGCACCTGAGTCACCGCCGCGCCAGTCGGTGGCTCTACTCTACCGGACACGGGTTTTTCGGGCGCAGGCATCTCGAGGTCGAGCGGTTCGGAGACGAACTGAAGAACGAAATCCCAGTCTGGGTTCTCGACGGAATTAGACATGACGCCTGGTGGAACGGCGAGAGGAGAAAAGAAAAGATGCAAATCCCGGGCTGGCGGCAAGAGAAACTTATGGAACAGAGACAGAACAGGGGGCACAGATCCGAAACGCTCAGCAAGCTTCGCGGGGTTTATATTTATAAGCGGAGTCTAAAACCGGACTGCAGCACAACCCCGAAACACATGCAAATGTCCACTCACGGGCAAATCATCGGCAATCACACAAAGCCGTAGTGCTGTACAGAAAACACCTAACATGGACATATTAAGCCTATGTTTTGTGTTTCAGAAGTCCACCCCCCAAAGCACTAGAACACTCGGTATCTTACCGATCTGGTGTGCTAAACAATGCTTTTAAAACATCTTTACTCCGGATCTGATCCCACCATCACGTTTTCACACCCCTTTTCCGACTTTTGATCTTGTGAATCTCCTCTCGCTGTCCAAAGTTCGACTCGTACAGCTCCTGAACAAAGTTCAGCATCCGACAATCATAAACCACCTTACAAATTACAATATTCACCATGTTCGCAAGCCGTTTTGCAGTCGAGACGATATTCAGCCTATCCAAGACCTTATCTTCCGGCAACGTCAAAGTGGTAAGCCGAGTACCTGGACAAGAGTATCACTTCGTGACCTTGGGTGCCGCACGGGACATACCGATGCGATCTTCTATCCTCAATATGCGTTGCTCGTCTTTTTCGGTAACAAAGCTAATCGCAATACCTCCCTTTCCAGCGCGAGCTGTTCGTCCAACACGATGAGTGTATTCTTCTGGCTCATTCGGCAGGTCCCAGTTTATGACCATTGTCACATCCTCGATGTCCAAGCCACGGGCCCCAACATCTGTTGAAACTAACACCGGAACTACGGCTGAACGAAACAATGACAATGACGCTAGGCGTTCGCGCTGCGTGAGACGAGAATGTAGTGCTGTACTCCGGATCGAAAGTGTCTTCAACACATTCGCGAGGTAAGCGGCAGTACGAGGCTTCGTGCAGAATATGATAGTGGGCGGAGGCTGCGTTATCTCATCCTCTTCCTGAGCACCCCTTTTAGAAGATTTCGACTTGCCACCTTTTGTGTTTCCTGATTTTCTCACAGGCAATGGCGCCACGCGGCGAAGTGCCACCATTTCCTCCGGGGGGCTACAAAGAAGGTGAAATAAATAACATTCCCGTACATGGGAAGGGACAAGGATATAGCATTGCTTCAAGCTCGCAACTGTTTCGACCCTGAAAAACAGTGAGATAGACACCTGGGCATTAGGGCTAAACTTACGCGGACTCGGTACGGTGAAAAAAGGGTATCATTTTTCCACGTTTAGGGGGCATCGAAGCAACAGATTCGACAGATGGTGTAAGCGTGGCGGTAAAGAGACATGTTTGTCGATCGGCGGGTAAGATATTGAACAAGTATGATAGTTCCGACGTAAATGTGGACGTCAACAGGCGGTCCGCCTCGTCAAGAACCTATTTGGCACTCGTCGCATCATCGAACTATACAGAGAACGAAAATTGACAGACCAAAAATTTTATTCTTGAAAGGTCCCAATCTCCGCTACTACTCTTGAGGTGGTCAACAATACGGCCAGGTGTGGCAACAACCACATGAGGGCGGCCATCAAGTTCGAGAGCTTGGCTTATCATGTCCATGCCCCCTACTATAACTGCCGTACGGATGCTCAATGGGGCACCAAGTACCGCAAATTGCTCCGATATCTGAAACGCGAGCTCACTGAGGAAACCAAAGTCAATCTCCACTCATCACACGAAAGAAGTGGGTCCCATACCGCGTTGGAGTAAGAACGAGAGCAAAGATTCCGTACGGGTCATGAGATAGTTTCTGCAGGATGGGGATAGCGAAGGCAATGGTTTTTCCTGAGCCCGTTTTCGCATGACCGATGCAGTCTCTGCCTATTGGGAACCCATGTCAGCTCTGTAAAGTATCCTCCGACCGTCAATACGCACCTGCCAGAATGGGCGGTATACATGCAGCCTGGATTTCAGTAGGCGTATGGATCGACAAGCCCTGGAGTGTCCCTTCCAACGCGGAAGAGATCCCCATGTCGCTAAAAGACTTGACCGAATGCTTTGCCATTTGAGCGAGTGTTGGCGCACATGTGGAGATCGGACTTGTGCGAGCCAGCTTCAGGCGTCCACTGTCCAGTCTGTCCACAACTCCCTCCGTCAACTGTGTGCAACCACTCCCAGTCTTGTCGTCGTCAACTTGATCCATAGAAGACTCAGCATTACCTTCAGACGTTGATTCGTCTCTTGGGCTCAAAGAGGAAGCAGAGCCGGTCCCATCATTGTACCTGGCAAAGTGTCCAGAATCGAGAGATACGGTGGCAGAAAGACGAATCTTCTTTGAAGGAGGTTCTTCTTGTAACTTGAGAAGATCATCTGCAGTTAACTCGTCATGTTTCTTCCGCACCATTGGAGTTTCACAGATCACCGTAGCTCTTAAGTTTCAGTCGTAACATGTCACACAAATGTCACATGGAGAGGTCAGGGAAGAATTCAATTCCCAAGGTCAGTGAATGGTATCTGCAGTCCAAGTACTGATTAAGATGTCTAATAAACATGTTACATCCTTGGAAGCGTCTGTTTACCACTTCACAAAGGCTACAAAGGGGCCAGGAACTGCTCAAAAAGAGGGAGATCGTTTGTGAAACCAAAATCGTTCACCAGTGAACGACAATTCAACACATCATATACAGAAGGGGAAGTATCTGACCCTAGGGGTAGGAGGTTTAAAGAAGCTGGATCACTTTGCAGATGTTCAAGACCCGCTAGGGGAGATACACCGGCTGCGGAACTATCTGGTGTGCTGTATGGCTCTGGGGAGGAACTGACGCTACTTGATGTCTGAAGGAGTTCTCAGCCGGCGTTTTCATGGAAGTAAGGACACCTATGGTCTCCCCATCTTGGAACATCTTGTCTAGGTGCCACTGCGGTGCTTTGGAACATGAGGAGTTGAAGAAATGGCAGGTTTTCTTTCTTGGGGTCACCAAGTTTTCGGAAGTGGTAGAAAACATATTTTGCCAATGAGAAGGAAACAAAGGCAAGAGTCGAGGCAATGTGAGCGGGGAAAGGGAAGGGCTCGCGGACAAGGGTGATTCCAAAGCAGAAGTTGGAGAAGAGAGACAGGCTGGAAATGCCGGATAGGAGGCACTCGAATCGGGACAGGCAGCACAGGAGCCCTCGGAGTAGGGTGATTTATATGGATGCGGTTGGTGTGCTCTCCTTTTTTCCTTTGAGAAAGGCTTGCCTGTATCTTTGTAGAATGGGCCGGGTTTGCCGGAGGGGTATTTGGTGCAGTGCTCTGCGCGAATGACTGCTGCTTTACTAAACCAAATGGCCTTTTCGGTTTCCGGGAGCATCTTCCAGCACTGACCAGCAATGCGACTGAGGTTCTGTTGACGCTTCTCGACTTCCGGTGGTACTACCTGCCTCTTGAGAAAATCGGAACGATATAGCAAGAATGCGTTGGGAGGCCGAGGGACGCGCTTAGGTGCGTTGCGGTTCTCGGAGGAACACTCCAAACCCAGGGAAGGATGCTCGATGGCAAACGGTTTGTGCAATGTTGCTGACATGGCATGGCGAGAAAAAGGCTCCACGGTGGACTGGTGTCGCCCAGGTGAGACGGAACAAAGACCGAGGTATGGTTCATTGAAGTGCCTTGGCATATCGAACGTCCTGAAAGGGAGAGTCTAGAGAGTAGCATTCCAGTCAGCGATCATCAGCGAGAAGAAATATATGTAGCGAACCGATAGAGAACGGTAAACTTGAGATGGTCGTGGGCGTCCAGACGGTACGACAACAGACGAAGAATGAACTCCTCGATAATGCTGGAAAGTTCTTTATAAGCATTAGACTGGTGAATGATCGTGGCGGAGAGTTATTCCGCTACTTGCAGGCGAAAACATGATATGATGGTTACTTTGAAGACATTCAGATGAAAGACTCACCGCTTACAATAGACAGCGACCATTGGTACGCTCCAGAAGACGTGAACGGTCCGTCCTAAAGTCAGAGGCCACGTGACGAGAACATAGCAAACTCGGAAGCTCGCGGCGACACGATGCGGATTTCAGATAATCGGGGCGTAGCGGATCTAACGTTTTGCATTCTGCGCTCCGAGGTCAATTATTGCTTGCGAGAAGTCGAGTGTCAGAAGTTTATTTTGCTGTAGGCACTACTACACCTCTCATATCGCCAGCACTTACTGGGCGTTGAAAGGTTGCGATAACGAGCTCGAAATACTGTCATCGGCACGAGCTGTGGGTGGGCCTTGCAGAACGGCAGACATGGCAGAAAAAGGTTATGAACGACTCAAGGTGAACTCGGGTAGCCACTTTCGGCTATTCTGCAGCGATAAAGGGCACGAAATGAAATGAGGCGCAAGCTGAGCTGTTTCAACGTTCCAAAAACGTCGTCCAGCCAGTGGCTCTCCGAGATCTTTGATCCTATATCTATTACAAGGAAGGTTAAGTCATGCTGATCGAAAAGTACGGAACGAGTGTTATTGCGTTCGGGAAGGTACATGTAGTTGGCGACGTACGTGGATATCTACGATGAATTCGGGACAATCCAACGTGTTTCCACAGCTGCCTTCTTTACCCGATTCATGATCGCCAACCCCTCATACTGCTCGGGAACTTCTTCTATGAGAATGAGGTCAACACCTTCACGCTCAAGTGTCAACAGACCATCAAAAAGACGCTGAGCGATGAGGGTGAGTTCAGACAAGGATCCGAGAGCATAACGATGCCACTCGATCACTCGATCCTCGAGGAGCGTCCTGGCCAAAATGGACTCTGACGGAGCCAACAAGCCCAGTCTTGGGGGCGAGTTTGCAACTGCGGTACTCTTGAGGGAATCCAGTAATGCGGAGGGAGAAACGGTGTCTGCTCCACTAGGCGGGTAAGAGGTTTGTCGCAACAGCATGACAGGGACTGCGGGGGCATAGTGGCGATATTTCATGCCGGGAGTGGTGGGTGCTTGCTCGATGGCATCGTCTGCGAAGTCGCGACGATGAACGAGAACTCTTGGGATCGAAGGACCCGCGCAAGCAAGTTTGAGTACTGCTTCTATCTGCTCTACAGTGATACCTCCTGGTCTGAGGACGCGGATGTCGCCGTCCTCGTGCAAGCCATCTAGGACTGTGCTCTCGAGACCAACATCACAGGGTCCACCATCTAGGACGAGTGCGATCTTGCCGCTGAGATCGCGGACAACATGTTCAGCGCGGGTGGGACTTGGCTTTCCGGAAGAGTTGGCACTGGGTGCGGCTAGAGGAGCGTTGGAGATGGCAATGAGGGCACGCGCGACTGGGTGGGAGGGCATCCTGACGGCCACGGTGGGGTGATTTGCGGTAATGATGCCGGGAACCTTGGCAGGGTCTCTCGGAAAGAGGAGGGTGAGCGGGCCTGGCCAGAATGCGTGCATCAGTATCTGATATGATGGCGGGAGGGCAAAGTTGGGGGGGAGGAGGGAGTGGAGCATCGATTGAGAGGAGACATGGACGATGAGAGGGTTGTCGGCGGGACGGCCCTTGGTGGAGAATATGCGGGCGGCGGCGTCGGGGTTGAGTGCGAGAGCGGCGAGGCCGTAGACGGTCTCTGTCGGGAGCGCGACGGGCTGGAGGGCGGCGAGATGGCTGGCGGCGGCGCGGAGGGCGGCGAGGGTATGCTCGGAGGCGACGCGGGGCTGACCGTCGGGGGCGAAGACGATGGCGGCAGGGTCGCATTCGAGGACCTGCGTGGCCAAGGACATGGCAGCGCGCGGGGAGTAGCGACGGAAACAGGGCAACATATATCTAGCACTACGCTGCCCTCCCTGGCATGTTCAGCCCGACCCGGCGCGCCGTCGCCTCGACCCTCTCCGACCCGGTCAGCTCGATCAGCGGGTTGTACCTCTCCAGCAGCGTCTGTCGGGCGAGTCAGCCGCGCCCAGATCTCGAAACCGACCGTGGCCCCCACCTTGTACTCCCTCTGCGAGCGCATAAACGTCACCGCGTTCTCCATGTCGTGCCGGAACCGCTCGCTGGCTTGGCCGTGCGTCTCGAACAGCCCTCGCAAGCTCGCCGAGACCTCTTTGTTCCTCTGCGTTCGCGGCGAGATGCTCTGGAAAAAAAAAAAAAAAAGGAACAGGTCAGGTACACCCAACCGCGATGCGATGTGCCCCATATTCACCGCTTTGGCCACTTCTCTGGCCACACTGCGGTACAGTCGAGCGGTTTCCATGTCAAAGCAGGTCAATGGCCCGCACGCGTGGGACTGACAGTGTGGGTCTCCGCCCAATTGTCCTGCCACACTTGATGTGTTCAAAGCGCCTCGCTCCCCTTCTGTCGCCCAGGATGATTCAAAAGGCCTGCCTGTGTGGTGTCCCCCACCAGATACCATGGCCAAGTACGGTGCCGCTAACCTCTCTCAAGCCTCCGTCGACTCTGCGCCCCCGACCCATGCACAGGTAGACCGTGACACTGACCAGGCCAACCGACAGGACTACACCAAGGAGAAAACACCACGCCCCGCTCACAGGATCGAGAAAGACAAACTCGACAATGCCAGAGCGAGATTTAATGTCTCCGTGAAACATGCTCAGCTGGCCAAAAAACTGCGTGAAACCTGCAGCGTGTACGTGGGAAATGTAAGTTGTTCCGATGCCCTCGATCCCGCTCGCTGATCCGCCATGAAGCTTGGTCCCGGCGTGGATGAGAAGACGCTGATAGCCCACTTCCGCTCCTGCGGGGATATCAAATCAGCCTCGATTCACTGTTGTGGTGGAGTGGCCATGTCAAGCAGACCTGCGCATGTTAGTCAGCTCATGGCCCTGAACGTCAGTCAGTTCGCTGTCGTGACCTTTGGGTCGAGAGCGACCAGGCTCAGGGCTTGCAAGATGGACGGTACAATCCTGGCGGGACGCGAGCTCATAGTGAGTCGACCGATCGCGATCGCAGCCCAGATCCGACCCACGGCCCTTTTGTTCAGGTTTCTATAGCTGTGTCCGATCTCCCTGAACTCCAAGACAAGATTAGAAAGCGGCTGGATGATTACCGGCGAAGGCTGGAACCGGCGGATGTACACCGTGCCCGAATAAGCGCGCTTCGGTAGGATGTTGTGTGCACATGTCGGAGCTGGTGCTGACCCGTCACGCTAGGTCACTCAAGACGGAGTCTACTGCGCTGCTGGATGCGCGATACGAAGAGGGGCGGAGGACGCGGAAGCTGTTCAGGTTTATGGACGTCACGTTTGGAGAAGGGATCATGTAGAATTATGCCATACAGTGTTGGAGTGCGCCACATTCGCACATGCGAGCCGGCGACACTGGCCTTTTCGCATCAATACTTGCACCGTTCTCTGGCGACACCCATCTCTTGTGAGGGTCCGTGCCAGCAGAGCGTCCGCCAGCGACCCGAAAGTTGTCTTTTCCCCTTGTCTGCATGGAACTGGCCTGACCACCGCGTCCAGGTGAGATCGGATCCGCTGCTCGTTGCCCAGCTGAATCCCGGCCCGACCTCGCACCCAGTCCTCGCTCGCTCTCCACCATGGCGAAAACTGCCGCCCTCAACCCTGCGTCGACGCCGTTCTTCCCTGGCAGCATCCGTCTCAGCGAGGACGATCCTCGCTTCGCCCCTGCAGCTCCCTCTTCTCACCACGACCGCGACCGGCCCCCGTCCGTCGCTGGCTTCTCCATATCCCCTGTCGAACATAGGTCCGTGCGCTCTTCCCCGAGCGTCGCCCAGGACCCCGAGGTTCGCGAGCGCCAGTCCGACCTCCACTTCCAGCCATCGCCCACCCTTCTGGATGTCTCATCCGCCCCTCATCATGCTGACCTGGACAGACAGCGCAATCTCCCCCGTGCTCGCGAGATGAGCGTTGTTGGCAGCTTAGAGGCACTCCCCGAAGCGGACGATACCCTCGGATCAGTCGCTGCCGACGATGCAGCGCAGGCGCCTATAGAATCCCCCCTTTTCTCTGCACCTCCTCAGCAGAGCAGGGGCCTGATCAACACGCCACCCGTCAACATAATGAATGGTTCCTCTCGCTCGTTATCCTTCAATCCCACTGGTCCCTTCATATCTGCCTCTCCCGTTTCGTCGCTAGATTCCGGCAGTCAGTTTACTTCTGCTGGAGAGTTATCGCAGAACCTCGATGCTCAACTCAAGACCTCCCCCCTCATCCAAGACATCATCGAGCGTCTCCTGCGATGCGAGTTTACGGCTCAGGAGGTTCAACGTGAACTCCGTGATGTCCATCGCAAGGTAGATTTCCTTGTAGAGCGTTCATTCAACAACGCCCCACAAGCCAGCAGTTCACTGCCAGAATTCAAGGATCCGTTCGCCCCCGCTGGTGGTCAGTCTGCCACTTCCTTGGCTATACCAAGAGCATCTTTTAGTGCGGGTATCGCCCCAAACCAATCTCCACCCCCCGACGATATTACCCAGATATCACAACGCTTAAATACGTTGACTACCTCTGTCGGTCAGCTTCTCGCGTTGCAAACACAACAACATATCCAGGGCGCGGCTGCGCTTGGTCGACTCACCCCTCATACGCCAGATCTCCCACCGAATCAGCCGTTCGGGGCCAACATCGCTCCAACCCCCCCCTTGCTAGGCCACGGGCTCCCCAATAGACCGGAACTTCGGGCTCCTCGTGCTCCGAATCCGCCAACGCGCACTTGGTCGGCTGGAAACCTCGAGTTGAGGGTCGACAACGTTGCAACCCTCCCACGAAGTGATCCCGTCCGCGATAAACGCCGGTCTGTCACCGGGGGATTGTTGCGCAGGGAGTCGGTTGCTGTGAGCTTGCTATTGCCGGTATTACACGGGTTTCTGACCTGGTGACTGACAGGTCATGGATGGACAAGGCAGTGATTGGTCAGGCAGTTCTCCCCGCGACAATGGTCCCATGGTCTCTAAATGGGAACAGTTGAACCTTGCACCTGACTTACTTCGCTCCCTGAGCAAATTTGGGTGATTCGGTTTCTCACATAATCCCCTGCACTCCAGACTGATGCAACTGGCTACTAGTGTTGGCCCACCCAATAAGATTCAGCAGCGCGCACTCCCTTTCCTTCTTCGTGGTTCCGACATTATCGCCCAAGCACCTCCCACTCAAGAGCGCATTGCCGCATATGTCATACCTGCCATTCAGGTTGCCGTGGTCAATACAGCGGGTAGACCTCCGAACAGAGGTCCACTCGCTGTGATGATATCCACCACGGTAGATCAGACAACGCAGGCCCAGCGTATGATTCGAGATTTGGGAGGGCCCATTGGCATCCGGTCGGCGTTAGGAGTGGGGACTTCAACAAACGCGAATGACCTTGCACAGGAATTACGCCTTCTTCAACAAAACATGCCACACATTATTTGCGGGACACCACAAAAATTGCATGCCCTCTTTACGTCCCCAGGCGGTCTCACCGGCTCGGAGGTTCGCTTCTTGGTACTCGATGAAGTCGACCAGTTGATTGCTCGAAATCTGCATGAATACGTTTTCAATATCGTCAAGTTACTCCCTCCTCCTAGATCCCGTCCGGTGGGTTCCGGCACTCCAACGCCGAGTTCCAACGGCTCAGCTCAATCACCATTCACTTCGTTTGATCCCAACAATCCGCTCGCGGGCGTAGTAAACTCTGCGCGGAGGTATTCCGCGGTCCCTCCATCGCCCCCCAACGATCTGTTAGGCAACACGACGATAATCGAGCGCCAGACAGCTCTGTTTTCAAACACGGTACCTCAGGATGTCTTGAACCTTGCGACTGCCATCCAGCTGAGGGAGCCCGTGCGAGTCCTGGTGCGCAGAGACGGGAATGTGACGAGTTCTGAGACGAGCCAAGGTTCTCGGGGCTTGCGACAGTTTTACTTATACCTTGCGTTCACAGCCGGGGGTCGCGCAGACTCTGCGCATATCGCTGCGCTGGGTGGCGGCCATGGAATCATCGGCTCAGGCAGAGGCTCATCCAGCGTGGAAACTGCCCAAGCTCGAGAATGGAAGTTGGACGCATTGGCAGATATTTTTGATGACGTTGAGCTCAGCCAAGCGATCGTTCACGTGGGTGGAATGAATGCCTTGGATTCCGTTGTGTACAAGCTGGCGAGTCGTGGATTAGAGGCGGTCCCGTTGGTCAGTCCGCCTGTTTTGACAGTCACTATCGTGCTCACCCGCTATCGTGTTCAGCACGGAGAAATGAACGCCGGAACTAAGTTGGCGGCTCTGAACAAGTTTAGAAGTTCTGCTTCCGCCATGATGAGGCAACCGGTGACCAAGGTGCTGGTCGTCAACGATGTCCAAGTCAAGATTCCGGAGATATCTCATGTGCCCCTTATCATCAACTATGGTATGTGCCCAGCCATCCTGACTCCTTTCACTACGTGCTAAAGACGTCATAGATCTTCCCAAAGCGGTGGAAGAATATGCGCATCGGTAGGGCAACGTCATGATCGTTTACTTCATCTCTCACATCAGTATTTCGAAAGCGTCGCTCCCGCGATCGCGTCAAGCTACGCTCGCGCTGGTGTCATCATCAACTTCGTGACCGCCACGGGCGGAGACGTCGAGATGCTACGCTCCATCGAATGTTTCTACAAGTAAGGCCTTGATTATCGGTCGATTGCACCTTGCTAACCGTATGTCATTCTGCAGGATAAAATGTGTACGTTCTTCTTTCTCCCTCCTGTTGAACAAAACATCGATCTCTGTTTCAACAGCCTGAAGTTCCGATGAGTCTTCGTGATATTGTTTAAATTTTTCATGACTTTGGATGTTCTTGTATCCCTACGTGCACGGGCCGTTCGTTGCTCTGCTTTGCTTATTCACACCATCAGTCACCCCGCTACTATATCAATCACATACAGGCAACCTTTCTTTCCCGGTCACTGATTCCGTTCTATACCCGTATATCCGGCACCCTATCAACCACGATTGCGAACGAAAAACTGTTTCCGTACTACCGATCCGTCGACTGCTATCACCTGCCCCCGACACTTGCCTTACTCACTGTATAGCACACGTCTCTCTCTTCCCACTATATGATTGTGTTCCCTGCGTATACTGTGTCACATGATCTTTTCGTTCTCCTTGTCATCCTTCGATCGGATACATATTTTATACACATCCACATTGAATTGCCATTATCTTGAGCGTACCGTCCTCGGAACACGACGCTAGACGTTTTCCGGTAGGTTCGTCGGTAGGCTGCCATGCTAGTCGATGGATCTGGTCCATGTGGGCAACACTGATCACCCGTTGAGCTCCACAGCAAAGATGAACAATGACAGACCATACCCGACGGGAATCGCGCTCGACGTCTCCCATATTCCCGGCGTAGCGATGACGTTGGAATAAATGATGATCTCCCCAGTTTCCAGACCGATGGCGAGCAACCGCCTGTCAGACCCATCAAGCCATCAGGTATCACTAAACAGAGAGAACCCACCTCGTGGCGTCGAGGGAACAAAAGGCGACCGCGGTCGCTGCTTCAGCGAATTTCAGCGTGGCGAGTGCGGACCAGGGCAATGCCGCCCCCTTGGGGGACCAAATCTTGACCTGGACTGGCGGTGAGCGCGCGTGTGACATCGAACGGACAACGAACGCAGACCGTCTTGTCCCGCGAAGCGGTGGCAAACACGTCTCCCTCGCGGCTCCAGGCACAGTCCCAGATGATGCGCCCATGCGACTTGTCGCCGGCTATCGGGTGATAGCCTGTCCAAGAAGATGTACACGACGACAGCAAGTCGCAGAAAACGAACCACACGTACCGTCGTCCCGCCTTTCGAACAACCGCCACGTGCGGTCACGGCTGACGGTGACGATGTGTTCATCGTCTGGGCTGAACGCGATACGCGTGACCGTGAGCGCGTGCCCCTCCAACGGCATGCCAAACGGCTGGTACGTCGACGTCGCATACACACGAACGACAGCGTGTGAGGCAGAGGTGGCTTTGCATGCGGTAGCCAACAAATCGTGTGCATTGGACGACGCGACGGTGATCGACTAACCAAAAAACTCACCACCGTGACTCAGAACAGGAATGCATGCGGACTCACCTCGTAACCATGGCCAAAGACCTTCTCTACTTCGGGCCAAAGCGTCGTGGCGGCGAGTTCACCTTCAAAGGGACGTCTATCTACTCGTGACGAGCCCAGTTGAGTTGGTGCTGCTGAAATCACGACGTGAGGACTGCGACAATAAAGCCGAGTAGAGTAGACTTGTCCTACCCTCGCTTACTGCCTTGTTGGACAGACTTAACGGAGGTACGTGGGCGGCCATCGGACGTTTTTCCTAGCAAGCGTTGTCAATCACGGGGACCTTCGTTATCCAAGATCCTCACTATACTATCAGCGACACCCAGAACACCAAGCCTGTGGACTACTTCCACGAACCCTCGGGGAGCCTCGAAGATACGGGCGACTTTCTCGTCTGCGACGCTGGCGAACGTCCATGGACCAAGCCACGTCGCACCGACAAGGTCATATCCGTGGACTTGAGGGCGTGCCAATTCATGCCACACTGAAGAGCGTGAAGTAGAGACAGACGAAGACACAGCACCGTGCACGCGTGTCGTCTGATCTGACCTGACCAACGCGACCTTGACTTGACCCGACGCGCAAACATGATCACTGACCACAACTTACCCGACTGAAATAATGTATTCTCCAGCAGGACTCCAATCGAGGTCCCTGACCGGCCCAGCGTGTCCAGTGATAGCGCCGACCTCTCTCCATTGCACGATATCCGTGTTGCCTGCGGTCGACCGCCATCGTCTCCATCCTCCATTCCACCCCCAACCCAACACTTCATCAGCTTGCCATGTTCTCACCCAAAGTCCGCCAACAAACCCCCCTAGGCGTTGCCCACCCACATCTCCGAACCGTTGTTGGTTGATCCATATCGAACCAGCTGTGATATCGCTCGATGACGCCGAACGCAAAATTTGACTTGGAGACCACAAGATCAGGGAAGAATCCGTCGAACTCGACAGCAGCACCGGTAGTGACGAAGCGCCTGTGGCAGCGGGCGACGCCCACGCCAGCGATGTCACGCCCGCTTCGTGTCCGATCAGCAGTGCGTCGAACGTTATGGTGCACCGTTGAGTTCTTTTCGACGTTTAGTCACACCATTACAAGCAGAGCGACGAGACGCACCCCGCGTCCTTGGATTTCGTCGTTATGATATGGCGTTTGAGCGAAATCTGTCTTCCGCCCTCCTCGCCCTGCGTAGGATCCGCGAGCGAAGCTTCAAACGCATCCAGCAGGTCATCGCTGAGCCCATCCATGCTCTCGTTTTGATTCTTGGCCACCTCTGGGCTCTCCAGAGCATTGATGTTCCATAATCGGATTGTTCCATCCTGAGAGCCCGAAGCAAGCAAAAGTAGACCGCCGGAACTGTAGAATGCCAAGGCGCGTACCCAGTCTTCATGACCCGGAAGGGAGACGGAGCGGACAAACTACGGGTGCGTTCATGAAGTGAATTGTATCGACAGAGGATCGGGACATACGTTGCCCTCGGACCGCGTCCAGATGTGTACGTTTCTATCCGTACCAGCGATGGCGAGGATGGTGGCTATGCGAGGGACGCCAAACTGACTTTATGAGACTCGGATCGCGGACCAAGACGGACCTTGGGAGCGGGGAAGCGTGGTCATCGCGAGCGCTAACGGGTACTTCCCCTGAAGGGTAATGGTCTGAGTGATCTCGACCTTGACTATGAACACGGTACAGTCAGGGAGCGAGCAGACAAGGCAGCAGTGTTTGCGCACGAGTCTCCCGTTCGTCGACGAGGGACCATATCTTGGCGGACGAATCAGAACTCCCGGTCACAAGGAGACCCGCCGACACCGAAAGGGCAAAGATCGGCTGGGCATGGGCATGCACGGTGACCGTGTTCCGCCACTGAGACCGATGGTGAGCACCAGAGAGGTTGCGAGGACGAGGGCTCTTATACCTGTTCAAACTTTTGCCAAAACCGAACGTGCCCCTTGTCGTCCGCGCTCGCGAGACGATCGTCGCTTAGAAATCGTACGCAGGTCGTCACGCCCTCGTGGCCCGCGAGCGTTTCGTAGACGCCGTTGTCAGTGTGGTCCTGAAGGGTCGGAATGCATCAGTTGCGGCCAGGCAGAGGCAGAACGGGACGACTCGCGTCGAGGTTCCACAAGGCGACGAGACGGCCAGCTCCGAATGCGACGAGAGTAGAATCTGGCGACACGTGGGCCGCGTGATTGAACCGGTTGGCGGACGCAGCAATGTAGGCCGTCGTCGCTGTTGTTTGAACCATTGGCAATGTCGGCAGCACAAGTCACACCATCTTATCAATCGCTTTGCAACTCGGGAGGCGCCGGCGCTCAGGGCTCGGCGGACTTTGCGAGAAATCACGCGAAACCCACGTCGGCGGAGTCCATCAGTCGACATATATTGCACTAATTTACTTCCCAACGCTTATCTTGACATGTATCTCAGGCTTCACGCTTAGGCACCTGGAGACCGGCCTTGACAGCAGGCCTCGCTTCAAGACGCTCTACCCAGGCCTATGCGCGACAAGATTAGCCTTTGCCAGTTCGTGACACACATTGAATGTCTACCTTGGTGTTGGGGAAGGCATCCAGGGTGTCTATCCCGGCATGCTTGTGGATTCGGACCCTGATGACATGGCGTGAGGTGATGTCCGCCCAAGTCGCGGGACGACACACCAAGGCAGAACATTGATGTCCGCGACGCTCAACTTGCCCTTCCCTGGGCCAGCGAGGTATTCACGACCCTCGAGACGAATGTTCAGAACGTTGTACAGACGGGTGGTCTCGTCGGTGTATCCTGGGTAGAGGGGTCAGCCTGGACGGCGCGACGACGACGTCGCTGCGCACGCTTCTTGCCATACGGAACGTCCTCAGGGGCATAGTGCCTGAAGTGGTGTGCTGAAGCCGATGAGTAAGACGAAGCCATGCGCGGCGGCTGAAGGCGACCGTACCTTGGCCTTGCATGGGACCGACTCCGCCGTGCTGCAAGACGAGCTGGATGAAGGAGAGAGGGCCAGCGACCGTCAACATCACGCACAGCAAAGAAGATCCATTGGAGCATGACGCTCTCATCGTCACTCCCAGCGGGGAATGTGAGCACACCCCTGGTGTCGTACTTGCGGACGAGGTAAAGGAGGATGGCGGCACTCTCAAAGACGCTGAAGGGCTCTGGCCTGTCGCGGTCGACGAGGGTGGGGATGCGCCCGTTGGGGTTGTGGGCGATGAACCACGGCTCCTTCTGGCGGTTGGAGGAGAGATCGATCTTCTCGACGCTGCGGATGCTCGGTCAGGGGCTGCATACCCGCCAAGGCAGGGCCTACTCGTAGTGGACGGCGTCCCCGTAGAGGGCCCTGAGCTCTTCGAGCAAGATGGACACCTTGTGTCCGTTGGGGGTGGGCGCGGTGTAGAGGAGGAGGGATCTGGACATGGCTTACGGACACGCTTACGGTGGGAGGGGGCGAATATAAACCTGGACGGGTCGGTCATGTGTCCGACGTGCTTGCTAAGGGCTCTGTCAGCCCGTTCATTTCTGGGAGGACAGCGTCACTAAAACGGCCTCGTCCCTCCTTCCATCCCCACCGTGTTCCCCCGGAACCTCTTTCGCATGTCCAACTGGCCGTGTCGATTGGTCATTGTGTGTCAGCGCACGTCTGGCTCGCCACGCACCATGTTGCGTTTGCAGTCATACGTCGCCCTTCTCAGCTGTTGGCAAGCCTCGGGGAGCTCGGCAGTGTGATGTTTGAGACATTCCGAGGGCAGTCGCCCGTCTTTCTGGACGCAGTCCGACTCGAGAAGGCAGGCTTTCAGTGCGCCAAGCAGCGCCGAGCACGACGAGGACATGGTGCGAGAATGTGTTGTTGACGGCTGCTTGTGTCCACAACCACCATCATGCTCCTCCGTTCGACGCCCAGCTTGGCGCCCGTTCCCCGTCGCGCCGTGCTCGCCGTCTCCGGCAGCGACGCGACCAACTTCCTCAACGGCCTTCTCGCCAACAGCATCCATGGCCATCCGTCCTACGCCGCCGTCCTCCACGCCCAGGTGACCCGCGCCTCCTCTTTCCGTGTTCTCGACTCAGCCCTTGCCAACCTCAGGGCCGCGTCCTCCACGACGTCTTTCTCTTCACCGCCCCCTCCGCCACCTACCTCATCGACCACGACCCATCGCCGTCGGAATCCCCCTCACTCCTCTCCCTACTCAAGCGCTTCGTCCTCCGCTCCAAGGTCCGCATTCGCGACGTGACCCAAGAATGGGACGTATGGGCCGCATGGGGCGAATCTCCCCAACCTCTACACCCGTCCTGGCATTGGGCAGCAAGCGGCGCCGTCGAGCCCGTCTGGCCCGACTCCACCCCGCCATGGGGCGCCCACCACGGTGTCATGCTCGACCGTCGTGCACCCGGCATGGGTCGGCGCCTGCTCGTCCGCAAAGGCGACCGACGTTCGTACCCCTTCCTGGACGCGCCCTTTCTTCTGCTCACGCCCCACACAGCCCAGGAGGCCTCGACCCACGACGTACTGTCGGCGGACGCATACCTCTTGCATAGAATCCTCCACGGCGTCCCCGAAGGCAGCGCCGACATCCAGCCCCTGCATGCCTTCCCGATCGAGTCGAACCTCGACGCCATGGGCGGCCGTGCGTCCCCTTCCCTTGCCCACTCGCACACACTGACGCGTCCGGTTACAGTTGACTTTCGCAAGGGGTGCTACGTAGGACAAGAGCTCACGGTACGGACCTACCACACCGGTGTTATACGTAAACGCATCCTTCCCATCGCGCTGTCCACGACGTCCTCACACCCGTCGCCGTCGCTGCACCTCGCCATCAAACCCGAAATGGTCCCCTTGCCCGACGCCCCCGCCACCCGACCGACTCGATTGCGCGGCTCGTCCACCCTTCTCAGCTCGATCGCGACACCGTCTGCGGGGCCCGGCACCGCCATCGGCCTTGCTCTCCTCCGACTTGCACATCTCCGGCCAGACGTGACCTTGTTGACAGAGCCCGCCCCCGACGGAGTGCGGTGGAAAGTGGAACCGTGGTGGCCAGACTGGTGGCCCAAACGACCAGCGGGCGAGACACCGTCGATAGATAGCGTAGACTGAGCACTGTACACCATCGCAGACGATAATCCGACTGCGTCAGGCCGCGTCCTCGGCGACGACGTGTGCGACGACGTACTCTCCGTCGTGGCTGACGGACACGTGTAGTCTCGGGTGTGGCGGGACGATGGTGCTGGGATGGAAGGCGAGCCCGGGCTTGGTCCCTGTCCGTGGGTCAAATGGGGTGTATGTGAGCTCCTTCCACGTCGGCCGGTGCGGGTACAACGCCTTGTAGGCAGCCTCTTTCACGGCCCAGCTGTCGTCTGTTGAGCAACAAGGGTGAGCCCAGGCGCGAGGGAAAACGCACCGCACGGCCAAGAATCGCACCGCATCCACCTCTGGACGAAAAGCGGCTCGTTCGGACAGGCTGAGAATGCGCGAGGCGATCCTGTCTGCGCCTCTCCGTTCGACCAGCGCGGCCATGCGCGGGACGTGCAAGAGGTCGACGCCAATCCCGCGGATGGTCATGTGCAAAGCTTGCGTTGCAACATTACGTAGAGTAGGTACTACTACGCTGGTTCGACCCGTCACTCCATGTCCGCAAAATCACCCTCGTCCAAGTCGTGCGGCTGCAGGCACGTCTCTCAGCACCGCACCTCTGCATTGGACAACACGTACCTCTCTCGGCTCCTCATCCTCGCCATACTGGATCGTGAAGTCGATATGGCTCACGACGACCTCGAGCGACTCGGTCGACGTGAGGTCCAGAGGCAGAAACGAAACGAGGGGGTGGTCCTCAATCTGAGCGACGCATCAGCACACGGCCAACGCGCGCAAGCAGAGCGCGTACCAACTGCACGATCGCCCGGTTGAGCTCGTGGAACCGGCTGTTCTCCCTCTCCGCCACGCGATCGTGTCCGTCGCGTGCGCTGGCGAGCAGGAGCGGATCGGGGTCGAGGTACCGCGCAATATCGCGACGCGCGCGTCGGCCGTTGCGCGGTTGCGTCGTGTCCGAGGAGGGCGCGGGCGCGACGAGATCCATTTTCGACATGATGTTGATCCACGGGAGCTCGAGGTTGACCATGGCGGACATGGCGGACATGACGCCACTGGCACAAGGAGGGTCAGGGTGCGGACGAGAAGAGGCGGGGGACGGCGTGCCTAAAGAACTTGTAGCGATCTTCCATGAACTGCGATTCGATGAGGTACACGCCGCACGTCCGGATGCCCATTCGCTGCAGGGTGCGCGCGAGCGAAGGGAGGAACGGGTGATGCGTGTAGAGCTCGATCTGACCTGGGATGCGTAAGCGCTCAAGGCGTGCGACGGGCAAGGACACGAACCGGGGCAATCGATGATGAGATAGTCGTCATCGAATCCGCCGAGTTCTTCCTCGAGCCAGTCGATGTTCTCCAAGAGATACCTGGAGGTGGATCAGCACGCGGACAGCCAGCGCCGGGCGAGGAGCTACTCACTCACTCGAAGCAGTACACGAGGCCACCGTTCGGGCCCATGCCCATTTCAGACATGACGTCGTCGAGCGTGACGAGCTCGCGGATATCGATGGCGGGCTCGTACTCGAATGCGTCGCCCGTCGCCGCGGGGTCGAGGTTGACGATGTGAGCGGCGCGCTTGGATACGCGGAGATGGGTCGCGAAGGAGGTGCAAAACGTGGACTTTCCAGCGCCGGCGGGGCCGGTGACGAAGACGGCGTAGCGCATGAGGAGAGTGTATTCCAACTCCGAACGCCCCAACTCTCCACCGAACACGCATGTCGAGACCGCCTCTCTTCCCAGAACAGTCGGCATCCGGGATCGCGGTCGACCCCCGCACGTTCGAGCGGGTCATCCCGGAGTCGAGACGGTCGGACGGATCGTGCGTGGCTCAGCCCTTTTGACGCTCGCCGTTGCCTCATGCCCGTGCCGCCGACAGCGTCCGCAAGCAGATCAAGATTCGGCCTGGATTCACGCCCCAGGAAGACATTTCACGCTTCCGCGGCACACGCCAGCAGGCCATGGACGCCGCTGCCCTCCCCAAGGGGCATATCCTGGGCTGGATTGCACCCTCATCCGGATCGCAGCCAAAGGCGAACGCGGGGACTCTCCCACCCCCGAACAAGAATGCAAAAAAGCGGGCGAACCAGAGGGCGAGAAAGGCGGCAGAAAAGGCGTCAGTGGTGAAAGACAGCTGGGAGGACGATGAAGACGCCGAGGAGAGCGGCGCCGGAACTCAGGCATCCGCGACATCGAACACGCCCGCATCCAATGCCGACAGCGAATCGACCGAGTCGACCAAAGTGGGGACACACGCTGTGGACGAGCCAAACTGGGCTGTCGCATCAGAGCCGGGTAAAGAGGAGGCGGAAGTTATGGACAAGCTTTCCAAGCTCGAGGTCAAGTGACTGGCAGTTTCGGACGGCGGGGGGATCGTTGTCTATACTGGATACATAATATGTGTACGGTGGGGTTGTGGTAATCAGTGTATGAGGCTACGAATGGGCTATCTCGGCATCGAGTGTTTCCGAGGGAGGAGGGTGTCGAGAGGAAAGCCTGTTGGACTGATACAACTCATTGGAGAACATGATGAGAAGCAGGAATCCGCCGAGTGCCGCTAAGCAACGAAAGCTGAGAAAAGCGGAAGTCGAAGCGAAAGGGACGGTAATCACCGACAGCCTTGCGCATATTGTCCCACTTGACTTCCTCCATGCTCGCACGGAGGTCGCCAAGCTCGACGACGGCCTTGTTCAAGACTTCCTGTTGCCACGTGAGATCGGCTATCGCGGACAGACGAGCAAACCAACTTCGATGGCGATGCTCTTTTGCTTCAAGTCCGACTTGCTCTCGTTCTTGCGGGTATCCAGCTCCATTTGGATCATAACGTGGCGGTGGGTCGGGCGGAGAGGACCACATGAAGGCGGTGGGGGCGACGTACTCGTGCTTGAGGTTCCCGAGGTCCTCCTTCATCTTGACGTCGAGCCTGTCGACGTCCCTGCGGAGGGCGGCAATGGTGGCACGCATGGCTGCGCTTTCGTTGCGCGAGCGCGCGCTCTGCTCTGCGCGCATCTCGGAGAGTGCGGCCCGGAAGAGGTAGGCTTGCTACGCGGCGTGGGTGAGGCGAGCGGGGGAGGGCGGAGGAGCACGCACGTTGTCGAGGTCCTTGAGGGTGAGGCCGTCGCGCCTGACTCTGCCGGTGCGGTCGACGAGGAGGGCGCGGGTTGCGCGCATGAGGCTGCGGGCTGTCTGGGTCGGGAAGGAGCGCTCGAGCGCGCGGAAGAAGGCATGGGTATGGAACGGGGGAGCAGCGTATTGCGGGTGCGACTGTGCGGGCGCAGGCACGGGCGGGCCGGACTTGAGACGGACGAAGATGCGGTTCATGGCTTTCCGGATCCCGACCCGATCCACTGGTCGATCCATATAAGAACCTTGTTCGGATCAGCGTCTACGCCCGTCCATGGCTTATCCCTTCCCCTCACAGTATTCGCCCTCCTCCCACTCCCAGTATCTGGCCGTGCCCCCCCACCGCCCCAGGAGCACGAGCAGACACTCCCACCGTCGCGCCCACACCCAGCATGACCATGCCATGTACACCGCCTACCCCCACAGCGTACGTTGCTTTCTCTCTCTGTCTCCCTCTGCTCATCCCTCTCTCCAGGACTCGGGCCACCACCACTCCTCGCACGATTCCCACTACTCCTCACACCGCCGGCCATCACAGTCCTCTCATCACCACCACCATCCCTCTCACTACCCCCAGTACTACGAGCAACCCCAATACGCTCATGCCCACTCCCGTTCCCGCTCCCACTCCCGCTCCCACACCAACCATAACTATGCCTACCATACGCCACGCGAGCGTACCACCTCCATCGGCGACCGCTTCCGCAACTTTTTTGGCATGAGTCACTCAGATCATCATCACCATCACCCTCCTCCCCAACAGCACTCCCACCGCGGCAGAGACAGAGACGAACACCGCAGACGTCACAATTCCTTTTCCAGCTTTAGAGAGGACCCGGGACTCCACAGGAGAAATAGCACCACCCGCTCGGGGCCCTGGTTCTTTGGCGCCGTCGACAATCGGCGCTACTGGGATGAACACGGCAGGGAAGTAGATCACCGCGGAAGAGTCATTCATAGAATGTAGCCACCGCACCGCACCCTTTTCCATATCTAGCCTACCGTCTCCGTAAAAAGTTTCCTCTCCAACTGTGCCATACCCGTGCCTCAATCCCATGACCACCATACGCGCGTCCTCATAGCCGCAACGGGCGCCAGTGGTCCCGCAAGCGGCTGGCAACGTCCATCTCCGCTTGAACGAGCCCCGACGGCCCACTGAACCGCGGCCCCTCCTGCGCGACGCCAAGTAACAAAGCACGTCCCTCCAAAAAGTCCGCTCCCGATTCTTCGTCATACAAACCCTCTTCCGTGTGACAAATCGACCTTTCGATGTCACCCCCGTACGTGATCAGCTCTGGTCCCCTTTCGCAAATCCATTGTTCAATACAGTCGCTGCCTCTGACGTCGTCCTCGGCCCGCGCCTCGAGAAAACAAGGTTCGACAGCTGACACCCGGTCTTCGGGATCGCCTCCGTATTCCGACTCCAGCGGATCGCGGGTACCTTCAACATCGACGTCATAGCTGGCTAAACCATCCAAGGAACTCCAGAGTGGGTACCATCCCCAGGGGTTACTGCGGCGAAGATGCTGATGCTCCAAGGCGCTGCTGTCCGATTGGCCACTTAGGATAGGACACTCAACATCATGGCGCTCTGTTCCACTTTGGTATTCCCACGGCCCATGAGCGCATCCATAGTCGTCGTACGGGGAACTGTCGCTCGGAAGATCGAGTACAACTGTATCGTATCGGGTCCGGAACTCCAGCATTGGTTGAGGGACGCTCATCAAAGAATTGATTGGCGAAGCCGCTCTTGACATCGTCAATTCACCTAGCTCGGTATCATGGACTGTCCGGTGTGGGATCCTGAATTCAGGTACGCCGGCGTCATCATTCGATCTGGACGATTGCGGGGGATCGGCGGCGAACGTCTGAGCCGAGACCGACTTGAATCCAGTCCAATACGCAGATGATCCTGGGCGCCCTGGTGGAGAACCACTAACCGATCTCGATGGCTCCAGAAGATTTGCGGCAATCTTCTGGACTGAAGCTGACTCGACTCCAGTCAAATGTGCAATTGAAGCTCCTCGGCACCGATCAGCTAGTTGGGAGTCATCATTCGATCTTGATGGCTGCGGAGGGTCTGCGGCTAATTCCTCGACCACGACTGACTTGCACCCTTCGAGGACATTCAAGGATGTTCGTGAGCGCACATTGGGCGGCTTGATGTTACACTTTGATCTCAGTGGTTGTGGCGGACTCGCGGCGAATTCCTTGGCCAAGATTGCCAAGGTGGGATCGGCGAAATACTTGGATGTTGCTAGGCGCAGATCGGTTGGTTTGGTGTCGGCAACACGGCATCCTACCTGGGATGCAGAGTGGGATGGATGAATGGATGAAACATCCGTAGTCTGGACAAGGCGACCTTCATCACATAGACCCAATCTAGTGACGGACGGTTTCCGGGACATTCCGATTTTGTTGCGGCGCTCCTCGTGTTCCCCTGCCACATTGATAGAGACAGACCACTCTGCTCCACGGGTATCAAAGACGATGGGAGCAGAATTTTTCGCTCCAAGATCGCTCGAAACATCGCACACAGAGGACGGCAGTTCGCTCTGCAATTCGATGTCCCAAACCTCTGATGTGGGCCTCGCGGGAGGAGCTTGGGGTGGCTCGAGAGACGGATTTTCGGAGCCTTTACCTTTATTTTTCTTCGTACCCTTTGTACTTTGGGGAATGGCGTTGTCAGAAACCGAACAATTGTTCAAATCGTCGTCGTCGTGCTTCGAATGTTCATTAACTTGATCGCCTGACTTGTTCAAAAACGCAGATTCCGAAAATGACTTGTTTTTCGATGCTGCGTTCCTGAGTACGACAATCCTAGCCCTGACAATGGGATACCTACAAGACTTTCTTGCTGCTATGATTCTCTTCTTTGCTGATGCCTTTCCCTTGCAGAAAACTCCGAGTGAGGGCACTGGTTTCAGCTGTCGGACATGTGAGAGCACCGGACGCCGTAAACACATTGAACGGCTTACCGTCAGCCTGTCCTTTGTGACGTTTGTGGCTGAAAATCCATACAAAAGCGCCAACCCAGCGGGCTTCTTTGCTTTCTGGTCGTTCGCTCTCCCTTTCTTCAGTGGGGCCTCTTCACCCTGCTCTTCTGGGGGTCTTACGATGGCGCGCTTCTTCCTCTTGCGCTCTCGGCGATCCGCTAGTCCTACACGTATCACCTGAGGGGGCAGCAGGAGCGCTCAGGAGGGACCTACTAGCCGCGCGTTCGTCGTCGGTGTCGATAGGCGTCGAGGCCTTCTTTCGTTTGGCCATCGTCTTCTTTCCCTGGGCTTCCCGGGCCTGCGATGTTTCCCCAGGCACCTGCTCTGCTTGGCGCGTCGATGACTTGCTCGGTCCCGCTTGCAACGCGCGCGGGGACCGAGAGCGCTCACGCACTGGCACGCGTGGACGCAGCACAGGGGTATCGAACCCAAATGCGTTACTTCGCAGCGACTTGGCTGGCGTTGCATCACGCTGGTCGACGAGGAGCCGATCCGCGGTATACGTGGGTAAATACGCTCTCTGCCGTTGGACGTATTGCTGGACGAATTGTTGCTTGTCCATTTCTAGTGTCACTGACGATGTTCCGATGCCACGTCAGATGAGCGTCGAGACCGATGTCAACATCGCGTCCGCCTTTGCCGCGTTACGTATCACGCGCCCTCTATAATAGTAATACTTTGCAACGAGGGCCGCACTCAGAAACACACATTTTTTTTCTTCATTTTAAAACGTGGATCGTTCCCGTACGACTGTCCCCACACACTCTCCGCCAGACCGACCGAAACGCGTCCCATCCAAGTCATGAAACGCAGTGCCTCTGCCTTCGAGTCGGACGACAGCGCGTCTGAGTCAGCGTGTAGCAAACGGTCCAAGACGTGTTCTCAGCTCCATGTTCCGGATGCCGCCTCTCCCCCCATGCGGATCACTTTTCGCGACAAGGAATACGAGCCCACGCCCGCGTTCGACACCTTTTGGCGACTTGCAGCCGAGAGGCACGCCATCGACGAAAGACGTCGCGCGGGTCACCCTTCTCCGTAAGTCATGTCCCCTCTCCGACAGCCACGGTCGTCGCGTCTGACGTCGTTCCGCGCGTGAAACAGCTGGACGTCGGACCCCATCCTCGCCAACTACAAGTTTTGCAACACCTTTCGGGTCCTCGACCGCGTCAGCCAGTACGTCGTGACTGAAGTCATCGAAAAGGGCCCGCAACGACGCGAGGAGGTCGCATTCCGCGTCCTGCTCTTTAGCACGTATACCAGCATCCCGACGTACGAGGCCCTGCGCAAGCACATCAAGCCGCTCACCTGGGAGGCGTACAAACGCGCCGATTACGAAAAAGTCCTCCGGAACCTCTATAACAGGGGGATCTCCATCTACACGGGAGCCTATCAGAAACCAGCACCGGAGCTGGGATTCGCAGAAAATTTTATGAATCACCTCGCGTTCCTGGAGGTGCTCATGCAGGAATTGCCCAACCAGTTGCGCGATGCGGAGTATATCGCGGACGTCTTTGAGTACCTGCGGACTTTTAAAAGCATGGGCGACTTCACTGCCTATCAGCTTGTCTTGAACTTGTCTTATTCCGACCTCATGAACTTTTCAGAGTATGACTTTGTCGTGATAGGTCTTGGTTCCAGGAGGGGGCTACGGAGGTGCTTTCGTGAGATGATCCCTCGCGCGGTGGAAGTTGACGTTCTTCGATGGATGCAGATCACCCAGGATGATCATTTTCAGCGTTTGGGGATCAAGTTCAACGGCCTGGGTCCCGACCACCTCCCCATGATGCTCTGCGACATCGAGCACACTCTATGCGAGTTAGACAAGTATATCCGCAAGTGCATGAACAAAACGCCGGGTCGTCCGTTTAGCTCGAGCAGCAAGCTAGGCAAGATGTGGCTCCCCAAGGCCTGGACACACGATTCCCGGCGCGTATTGCGCATCAAATCTCGGGAAGAAGCCGAGGCGGAGGTTGTCGAGAAATTCATCGTCGAGTCGATCCAGGCTCATAGATCCAACAACGGGGTCCGGGAGTTTTATGTCTTTTGGGAGGGATACCCCGAGGATGAGGCTACTTGGGAACCTGAGGCTTCGCTCATGGAGGATGCGCCGACCACTGTCCTTGAATATCTGAGTACCATCGAAGGTAAGATGTCTTTGAGGCTCGATGAGCATGAACTAAGTTCTTGTTCGTGACAGGCAAATGCTGAATGAACTTGGAGATCTAGGTGAAGGTGTTCGTACAAGAGCGAGGAGGCGGCCGGGTGAGAAAATGCTACATATATCATGTATGGGTCTTAGTATATGCGCCCAATCCACGACGATACGGTTCTCGTTCACGTCATGATAAAGTTTCATCATGCCAGGCTAGGTATCG
Source organism: Tylopilus vinaceipallidus (assembly GCA_038089215.1). NCBI lineage: Eukaryota > Fungi > Basidiomycota > Agaricomycetes > Boletales > Boletaceae > Tylopilus > Tylopilus vinaceipallidus. The sequence continues at coordinate 113,011 of JBBPKK010000007.1, forward strand.
GATCAATGGATTCCCGTAACTCCAGCACACAAGCTGGTGCTCCGTTTCCCAAAACCGTGTGGACTATTACACCAAGCCTCCGTTAAAACATGACATTATGCCGTGTACACGAAGAACAAGTTCCTATAGAGGGGAAATGACCACCGTCGAATTCACATCGGGAAGGCTAATACCGAGACGCCACTCACTGTCTGTCCGTCAGGTCGGCAAACGCATGTCGCTCTCTCTCTCGCTGCACGTCCGCATCGCTCCAACCACGACGTGCCTTTTCTTCCACAAGCTGCTTTTGGCGTCGTTTGTTCAGACGGATGTTGATCCAACGGAGGGCAAGCGACACGACGAGCTGCGCGGTCAGTAGGACCATGATGGCTGTCTTTCCCGGGATGTATCCAGGGGCGTCCTTGGCTTGGAAAATCTCGGTGCCGATGATGTTGCCCACGCTGAATGTCGCCATCGTCATCGCGTTTATCGTCACCTTTTTAGCAGGATCGTCAAGGACACTGGGAAACGAGTGGGTGATCAAACCTTCTTCGTATGTCCACTCGTGTTGCTGGCGTTGTAGGCATAGATCGTCGACAGGGCGCTACCAAACGTCTGTGCCAAGTACGATGCTAGGAACTACCACGTCAACTTGACGTGTGCGACAGTCGAAAGGAAGCCGGTCCATACCAAACAAGAGCACGCCTTTGTGTGCAGCCCCTTGAAACCCGATCATGATCGCTGCCAGGAACATTGCATCGGCAGGAGGTTATCATGGAGTGTCCGCTCACCTGCACCGATAATCGTGGGTACCAGAGCGATAACGATTGGAGTCATCCGCTCGTTCTGGACAGCATGGTCGACCAGGGCAGGACCGACAAAGGATGCACACACTGCACCTTCTTATCCGAATACCAACCGCAAAACAGGACCATCGCGGATCCGACGACGCCGCCGGGCGTGGAGAGAATCAACGTTTGCTTTGACCTGTATTTACTAATTGAAAATCCAGGCCGACACACACCATCTACAGCGACGTACGTATACCCGAAGCTCTTGATAATGATGTTGCTGACTGGTACAACAGAGATTAGCAGTGTGATTGAGATCGTCCGACACCAACCACCTACAGTTACTGAGCGCGCCGTTGGGAATGCTCGCTGCAAAACACGTCAAATCGCACGATGCAAATCGTCATGTCGGCACATACTGAGCACCGTTGATAACACGATCAACCAAGTCCGAATATCGGTCAGAGCCTCCTTGATCTGTTCCTTTTTGATTGTCTTGTTCTCTGTACCCCCCTGATCGTTACGGACGCGCTCCAAAGCAGCAATTCGCTCTTCTCTGGTCAGCATCCGAGCGTGAACAGGGGAGTCAGGGAGCTCGATCAAGACAATGATCCCAACGATAATTGCCAACCCGCCCAACACCACGTAAACGATCTTGTACGTCGGAATGGCCTTGCCGTCATAAAACGAAATGCCCTGTAACATTTTCGTGAGCAAAGTCACCGGATAAACATGCTCAACCAACATAAGCAAGAAAGCCTCCAAACACTGATGTGAGGCCGTTCTGTGAAGTGTGGCATGAGCGTCTGCAAAACAAGTGAGTGTACTGAGATGACCATGACATAGAACCACGAAATCCTGGTGGCCTAAACATTGCCGTGAGCCGTGTACCCCACAGTGCATCAGAGAGCTCGCCAGACCTGCTCATCCTTCTTGTAGAACATGGAGATGATTAAAACCAGGCATGGGGCCACGCAAGACTCACACATGCCTGGGTTAACATGGGCCAAGTTAGTCGCAGTGATCATCAACCGTGCGTCAAACGAAGGCGCACCCAGAAGGAAGCGCAAGGCAAAGAATGCCCCAAAATTGTTCGTGGATGCTTGCAGCATTAGCAACGCACCCCAAAGAACAATGTTGACGCCTGGAACGCCGCATCAGGGATTGTGGCTTGACGTGTTGACGGCGTCCTCACCCAGATACTTTGCTAATCTCAGTTTCTGAGAAATGTACACGGTGGGAAACTCCCAGAACAAGTATCCTGTCTTCTGTCAGACGAACGCGGGGACGCTATGGTCCAACCCATACCAAGATAAAAAGCCATGGACACCAAATTGTAGTGCTACAGGGTGGGTGAGCCATGGGACGTGACACTCTCAAAAACTCTACCTGGCCGATAATCGGAAAGCCCATAATGCTATGAAAGCTTAGTACGAAGTCACTCGAATTTATACCACCTCTCGCCTTGCATAGTTCAAAGCAGTCTTGTCCCTAGACGTGAGCAAGTGAACAAACAAAATGCAGAGGAATTGTGTGGGGCATGCTCACAGGAATTGAGTGAAATAAACCGCTGCGGATATCGTTGGGATCACAAAGTCCTACGGACAATATGTTGACGACCAATTCACGACCGACATTCGTCGGACCGCGCCAGGTATCACATACCAATTTCCTTCTGAGTTTTCTGTTGAACTGGTCGCTAAAGTGCTCTTTGGCTTCCACACCGACGAGTTGCAAGGCTTCGTCTCCCTCTGCCGCATCAAAAGCGCCCAAACCTGCCTTCTCCTCGATGTCATCAACCTGAAGTTGAGAGACTTTCTCGAAGGCCTCGAGGTTCTTCGACACGCTAGGTTCAAAAGACATGGGGAACTTTAGCGAACTAGCCTATCAAGACGGCAACCAAGCGGTCTCTTATCCTCTGGCGTTCATGGCCAGGTTGTCGCACGACACGACACAAGACAGGCGTGGTATCCGATAACAGTTGGATATCAACCAACAAAACCCGTCAGAACGATAAGGATGTAAACATTTTCAGGGCGGGCGTGGGCATGGGAAGGGCTAGAGAGGAACCTAACAAGTCCGTGTTCTCAGACAAAGTGGCGTTGAAGTAGCATCGATGATTCTGTTCAATGGGAATGAAATGATTATTCATCAGATACCGTACATTGCCAAGCGTATTCTACCTTCACAGTTTCTGGATGACAAGAGCAGATGCAGCACCGCCCTGGGAACGAGATATCAGGCACTGACAAAGATAAAGCGGCATAGGCTTACTCCATTGCAGATACCGGCTGCGCCGTATTCGCCAGACTTAAGTCCGTGCACAAGGGAAACAATGATCCGTGCTCCCGAGTTTCCAATAGCGTGACCAAGCGCCACGGCGCCACTGTACAAGTTTTCGTCGTGTGATTCATAGTAATCAAACCTTCTGGATGGCTTACCCGTCCACATTAATCTTTGCAGGGTCAATTTGCAGCAGCTTCTCCGCAAGGCGAACGACGACCGAGAATGCCTCGTTTATCTCAAATCGTGCAATGTCATCTACAGTCAAGTTAGCTCTCTTCAGAGCTTGGGGTAAAGCAATAGTCGGGGCCATCGGAAAATCAATAGGTTCGACACCGGCATCAGCATAAGCTATTTTCACGAGATCAGCCGTCAAATGACTCTGGTGAACCCCCCAAACCTAAACTTACAGACAACTCGTGCTAGTGGTTTTACACCCAGCTCCTTGGCCTTCTCGGCAGACATGAGAATCAATGCCGAAGCGCCATCGTTTAAGTTGGAAGAGTTGGCTGCTGTTATTGAGCCGCCGGGCCTGAACGCAGACTTGAGAGAAGGAATCTTGTCAAAGATTACTTTCTTGTATTCTTCGTCCTCGTTCACTACGGTGTCACCTTTCTTTCCCTTTATTGTCACAGGAGCAATCTGATTGCTGAAGACACCTTCTTTCCATGCCCGATCAGCACGCTTGTATGATTCTATAGCATGCGAGTCCATTGACTCCCGGGTGATGCCATACTTGTCAGCAATAGATTCGGCGCAGTTACCCATGGCGAAGTTGTTGTAAACATCCCAAAGACCGTCAACCTCAACAGAGTCTTTTGTTTCAAACTTTCCAAAGAGGGGATTCGTCCGAGGCAAAAGGAAGCTGTCGCACATCCATAAGCGGTGGGGCAGAAACAAACCGGGATGCAACTCACGGGGCGTTACTCATGCTCTCCATGCCACCAGCAGCGACGACACTCTTGTACCCCGACTCGATGCTCTGTGCAGCAAGCATGACAGATTTCAAGCCGCTTGCACAGACCTTGTTAATAGTGGTTGCATCCGAAGAAGTCTTCATGCCCGCAGCGAGAGCAACCTGACGGGCCGGAGATTGGCCGACGCCGGCCTGAACGACGTTGCCAAAGTAAATTTCCTCCGCTGCTGCGGGGTCGACTTTTGACTGCTGGAAGGCATGCTTGAGAGCGACTGCGCCAAGTTGCGGTGCAGTCAAGGTCTTGAGCGATCCGTTGAGCGATCCGACGGGTGTTCTGGATGCGGCAACGATAACAGCTTCGTGAGTGGGCTGCACAAAGCGTCAGCAGCATGGCTAGCAGGAGGAAGGGGGATGACGCACCATTGCACGAGAGAAGGACGAGAAGAAAGCGGGACGAGAAAGCGAGGTGAGGCGTGTTGTCAGAAACATGACAGGCTTAAATACGTGCAACGAAAAATGATCGGGCCACTCCGACACAGACCAATGAGGGAACTATTGAGGCGATAGCGGGCGATGGTACGATAACAGGTGCTGTAAGGGGACTCCTGTTCGGCTGGAACGCGGACAACGTTCGGTCCAACGTTGATGAAAGATCCGAACAGACAATCGTACGACTAAGCGATGCATGCGAACTTTTAACGCGGGCACCGTGCCTAGAAGTGTCCGTGCATGTGATATCACGGGCCAAGGTCTACCACACAACTAAGCACCACAAACCAGGCTTCCAACCACTGCACACAGCGGGCCGAGTCCTGAGACCGCGCATCAAACCGGGCTGCCAGCAGCTCTTCGACAGCAGGGCCTGTCTCACAAGGATGCAGGTACCAGCACTGCAAGCCGAGCGACGGGTGATCGCCGAAGGAGAGGAGCGGAAAATTGGACGCTGGGTCGCCTATCGAGAAGGCAGTCACCTCCATGCCATCAAGAGCATGCTTGCGAAGCAACGAAGTGTGGGTGATCTCCGACAGGCTGACCGGCGAACCAGCTGAGGGAGGATGTAACGAGAGAGCGACGAGTAGACATCTCACGCACAGGAATCATTCACAGAGAAATACAAGGTTGGAACTTGGAACGTCTGAGAGTACACGATAGACTGGTGGCAAGTGAGAAAGTCAGGCGGAGGCATGGCGGCTGCAGGGTCAGCAGACTCGGGCGGGTCACTGGTGGCCAAGCGCTTCAGCAGCGGGACTGTTCTATACATATAGCCCAAGCCTGCGCGTTCTCCCCAAACCCAATCATGTTTTTGTTGCACAAAGGCCTGGCACGCTGCCTCGAACTGTGGGCGGGTCAATGTCATCGCTCTGGGAGTGTGGCGTGGGAATGGCTATAATAGCACATGAATTAAGGTTTAAGCCACCCACTCACGAACAACGGCTCATCGTCGACTATACACCACACCTAGTTCACTTCGCCGCTCATCATGGCCGTAGGGAAAGTACGTCTACGCGGCGCACAGTTACCACCAGTTGCCTCACCTTTCCTCAGAACAAGCGTCTCTCCAAGGGTAAGAAAGGCATCAAGAAAAAGGTCGTCGACCCTTTCTCTCGCAAGGGTATGTTTCCCCATGTCGGGCGTAAATTCCGCCTCATCTCTTTTCAGAGTGGTATGACATCAAGGCCCCCTCCACCTTCGAGGTCAAGAACATTGGCAAGACGCTTGTCAACCGATCACAGGGATTGAGTGGGTGGTCTCTCCATCCTCATCCTCCCTTTCTGACTGTATTCCACAGAGAATGCAAACGACTCGCTAAAGGGTCGTATCATCGAGGTCTCCCTCGCGGACCTCAACAAGGACGAGGAGCAGTCCTTCCGAAAAATAAAGCTGCGGATTGATGAGGTGCAAGGCAAGAACTGTCTCACCAACTTCCATGGAATGGACTTTACGTCGGACAAGCTCCGCTCTCTTGTTCGTAAATGGCAATCCCTCATCGAGGCACATGTCGATGTCAAGACCACCGACGGCTACCTTCTTCGCCTCTTTGCCATTGCCTTCACGAAGCGCCGTCCAAACCAAGTGCGCAAGACAACTTACGCACAGTCGAGTCAAATCCGCGAGATCCGCAAGAAGATGTTCGAGATCATGACCCGGGAGGCATCCAGCTGCGATTTGAAGGAGTTGGTGCAAAAATTCGTCCCAGAGGCAATCGGCCGCGAGATTGAAAAGCACACTCGCAATATCTATCCACTACAAAACGTCTACATCCGCAAGGCCAAGATCCTCAAAGCACCCAAATTCGACGTCACAAAACTGCTTGAACTTCATGGCGAGTCGACTGACGTAGGTGTTTCCTGGACTTGCCCATGATATATGTCGCCGACGAGCTTTGGCAGGAGACTGGCACGCGGGTGGTGAAAGATTTCAAGGAGCCTGAGATTCTGGAATCTGTCTAAACCGTCCTTGCGCATTCCTGCCTACCTTTGTACGCATATGACCTCACTTTACTTGTGTCTGTTACAAGGGTATCGTCGATCCATGACCACCCATGACCCACCACCACGCACGTGCGATAAATAAGTTGATCAGTCCAGTAGCTGGTCGGACAGCCGCTTCGGAACGTAATCTTCGAAAGGCCAAATTACCTATTTAGTGGCTTCTGGCTTGCTTCCATCACCGCTCAAAGTTTGTCACGGCAACCGAGTGTCGTCCCTTGATTTGAATTTTTTTTGGCCTGTGCTTCCGACGCCCTGTACTTCGATACCCAGCGCCCAACCACCCAACTCCCCACCTCTTCCAGCCCGGAGTCCACCATGTCCGACGTCGATTTCTTGCAAAGCATCGTTACAAGATACCCTGATTTCCCCAAGCCAGTATGTCTTTCGCGCCACTTTCTTCGCGTGGTTGGTTCTCAAATATGGAACCACCGTTCATCAGGGTATCACTTTCCTCGACATTTTCCCCATTTTCCGCGACCCTGTCGCGTTCGAGACATTGATCACCCACTTTGTCTACCATATCACGTCCCACACGATACCCAAATCGGTGCGTAAGAAGGTGGACGTTGTCGTCGGCTTGGACGCGCGAGGGTTCCTCATCGGTCCGCTCATCGCTCTGCGGTTGGGTGCTGCCTTTGTGCCAGTGAGGAAAAAGGGGAAGCTCCCAGGACCATGCAAGCAAGCTTCATACGAGAAGGAATATGGCGTCGTACGTTGGGTGTTTACTATCCACGCGTATCACGTTTGATTTGATTTGGGTGATAGGATACGTTCGAGATGCAAGAGGGAGCAATTCGGCACGGACAAAATGTCGTCATCGTTGACGATCTCATCGCTACTGGTCTGTACATACGTGGCCTCCGCATCAAATCTGTTATTCACTCTGCGCCCTTGCTTAGGTGGTTCTGCCAGTGCAGCAGGCGCCCTCGTTCGCATGCACGGCGGAAATATCTTGGAGTACTTGTTTATTGTGGAGGTATCCGCATTCCGAAAGAATTGGACCCTTGAGGATCCTGTTTATTCCATCATTCAAGCCCAAGACTAGTCCGCACTTGGCCCGCCAGAACTCTATCCTTATTGTCAGATTTGTCTTGGTATGTTTAGCATTGGCTTTTTGTACATAGAGCGTCGACATTATCTTGTCTGTTGGCTGTAGTGAAACAACAATGCTGACCATCCAACTGGTGGTTTCGTAATAACCATAATAAACACTCGCATGGCCTCGCCAAGTTGAGCCAGAAAGCCTTCTGACAGCAGTATCTCGTATCTTGCGTCAAACGCATTCCTATTTAACAGGTGGCAGTGCAGCGATCGAAACGATGTCAAAGCACCTGCTAAATATGCAGGTCTACAGACAAGCTCTTTCCCGGGAAGGATGCCACCTCTCAGTTGAGGTCAAGCTTTCAAAAAGTCAAGTTTGAGCGACGGGTACACGCGCTCGGGCTCGCACGACACATCGGTCAGACATGAAGCAAGAATGACGTCGGATCACAATGATAGGCGTCGACGATGCAAGTCGTACCTCAAACTCCGCGAATCAAGTCATGCAAACAAAACCGGGTATATTGTGCTGTCGTCGTGACGGATAAAATCTGTGCCACCAGCCTAGGCCTTCTCTGTCCCCTCTTGGAGTTTTAATCCCAACGGTCTTATTACTACCGGTCGGGTTTGGGACGAGTCGGGCAATTCCGCGAAGCTAGCAGTCGTCCTTCCCAGTGTAGACGTCTTAGCGAGGAGTTGCGAGTTTCCATGGAGACTATCTCTGTACTGGCTCAAATCGTCTACCAATACAAGAGCTGGGCATTTGGCACGCACGAGAGGAGACAAGGATCGCCTTTGTTGGCCATGATAACACACAATTTCACCCCGGAAGGGTGCAGGCGGGTGAACTTGCCAGGTTACTTGTCTGACAAAAAGGTCCGGTATGACAAACGAACGATCGGTGGACGTGGTAGTCTGGATCTGGTTGAACCAGTTTGAACAGCGGGGTTTACTGCACTGAACGTGGAGCGATAAAGGACGGGGAGTCTGGCAAAGGTTTCGACGAGCAGAGAGGCCGACGCGAGAGGGTTCCGGACTGTCCCAAGTAATGCAAAGGGGGGAGAATGGTGTTGCTGGCGGCCTGCGGGTTGAACTGGAAAACGCCCAGTGGTGGCTACCCTGACAACCTCGCTCTCGAGATCAGGAGGCTACAGTTCTATGGTTCTAGTGAAGTGGTATTATACCAACAACCGGGTGTTTAGTAGGGGATGCCCGTTGATGTACAATATATGTGGTATCTGGTCTATTTGATCGTCATGTCTACCTTCTGCAGCCGTTGGTTGAGCCGACCACTCTTCTGGGTCGATGGAGAACAAGACATTCCCATATCCAATCAAACGAGCTGAAATATCCAACATAGCAGCGATGTTTTTCCCCGCCGTATTCGGTAACAAAACGAGCGCAACGTCTTGGAGCTCCCCCGCTTCCGCTACCTCCTCCGCGGTAGCCGAAGGGTTAATGGCTGTGTCGTCGGTGTTCACAACAATGACTCCAGAAGCACCGGCATCCCGAGCATAGATGAGCTTTTCCAAGAAGGTGCAATTACCCCTCCATACGAACGCAGTGGTGCCAGCGAAATCTTGATCAAAGGTCCGACAACCGAGTAAGTTCGAGTCGTCCTTTTGAATCCGAACACCTTCAGCGCGCCCGAACAGCAAGGGTTTTAGATCCCTCGGCATCGTTACGTCTGCCCCAAACGTAGCAGTATGGGCAGTTACGTGGAATTCGGCGTCCAAGTCTAGCATCCCAGGACGGGATGGAAGCATGGGGTCCATGGTGTCGAGAAATACCCGCAGACGGACATCAGGGTTAAGTGGGAGGTTTAGCCTCTCTTCGGGAAGGAGCAGCGCTGTATCGTTTATATAAACCAACTGGCCGGTTCGAACGGAATGTGGGCCGACTAGTGGAAGGAACTGAGGACCAAGCTTGGCAGGCGGACACCCACTCACGTTTGGTAATGTCATATCCATTTCCATCAAGACGACTAACAATGCGGGCTCGTATTCCAGTGATGTTCTGGAGTAAAAAGCCATCCGCCACGAGTTGCAGCTTTTGGGGTCCCGGATTCGGGTCCTCTGTGACGATGCGTCCCCCAGGAGACATGATAAAGTCATATGCCTGTCACAGCCTAAGCGTCAGGTATCAGGTAAACTAGCATGTAGGTCTTACGAATGGGTCAACTTGAGGCAGAGCACACCACCCATCGGGGGACCAATAACGTTCGTCTAACGGCTGAGGTCTCAGTCCAATTAGCTCTCTCGCATAGTCCGCATCGGGCCGCGAGCCCACTCCACGCATGATGCCTCCCACGACACCGCTTGGAACGAATCCTTGGAAAGGGTGATACGCAGGACACTGGAGATTTTCTTCCCTACGGAACCTTCGACGAGCAGGGGACATGGGCCGCAGAGCATGCTTTGGAAGGGAAAGAATATGACCCTCCGTGCTCAGCACATAATTGGAATCGTCATTGTTCAGATGATTCTCTTCATCAAAAAGAAGGTAAAGATACTGCGACACAAGTTCAGATCCATTCTCAGTGTTCCTGCAAGGAAAGTACCTTCAAGGTTTCGGAAAGCGCGAAAGATTCCATCCTATCGTCCCTCGCATTCGTGCGTAAGTCCTTGATCCCGGTGAGCCCACAGTCCACCTTCGTTCTGATAAGAAGATCTCGCAAAATGCGCTCTCCGACGTCAAGGTAGTAAGGGTCACGAGTGGCCTAGCTAACACATCAGCAAATGTGTGCTGGATTGTTACCCTTTCTACTTGCCCTGTAAAGATACCAGGTAGATTCGATAAATTCAGGGCGAAGGGGATACTGGAAGGACACCGCCTGCATTACATGTGCATCCCACACCTCAGGCAATCCAGAATGCCGTCTCCATATGTTCCAGTCTACGCAAGAGTCAGATTACAGCAAAGTGCGACCCATGTAGTACCTACAAATCAGATGAGATTTGATAGCGTTCGATATATCACCACCGAGGACTTGCAAACCTGGCCAGAAGGCGGAAAGTGAATCTATCGTTGAGTAGACCTGGTCTCCTGTATGTGGGTTGACGATACGGTACTGAAACCGTCCTCAGCCGTAGATGGAGGTGGGAGGACACAGACCTACCCAATGGCCGTCTGATGAACGGACATGTCGCATGACCGCTGCGTAACCTTCTTGCCAGACATCCAAGAATTCGACCTCCCCTATGATGCGTTAATCAAAGAAAGGTCGTGGAATATTCCAAATAACATACCACTTAGAATGTACCATTTTAATGCATATTCATAGAAAGAGTCTATGCCAGCACCGATTCCAGTGACCTCTGGAGATGTCCATAACTAGGACAAAAATGAGCACAGTCAAAGCGAAACGGGGGAGAAGTGATGGCACTGACCCCGGTCCAAACGTTGATGGTGTTGGCCACCAAACCAAGATCTGACTTTCGGTTCCAAAGTGCAAAATACGCCTTGTAGGCGACTTTCTCGAAGCGCTCATCGCCAGTAAGCCTACTGAGCGTTGCAAACTCTAGCATCAAAGAACCCGCCCCAGCAGTACCTAGAATTGGATTAGGGCCTGTCACCGGAACACGGAAATGGCAAACATGTATCTAGAGACTCTCCCCTTTGGACTCCATGCCGTAGGTTCAGCTGGAAAGAATTGTGTCTCAGGATCTCATCGATGCAAAAAAAGAAAATACTTACTCTAGCGTACGGAAGCCCAGTCGGTGTTGCGAATGCAGGCAGTAGTCGTTTGCCAAGGTCGTAAGCCATGTTTAAAAGTTGTCCCCGATACCATGGGAGATAAAATGGCTGTCCTGGTTCACTAGCAAAAATATGTCCAGACAGAAGGCCGCCAAGGACACGAATTGTGGTTTCGAATACCTGCGGTTTTGTGTTCACATCGAAGGAAACCCAGTCAATGACATTTTTGACCGCGTCTTGGAAACCCGGTGGATCTCCAAGCACAACCAGTGTATCCAGAACATCCACAAGCGTCAGAGAGAAATTTCCAGAAACATCGTTGAAAGCTATGTTCGCTCTAACTTGGGGTCAGCAACGTTCTCCGTGTAACAAAACAACCATACGGATTTTCCCAGTCTGGACCCCTCCCTGTACAGGAAAGCGGAGAAAGCTTGCATTTATCAACATCGTGTAGGTGGTGCCTCATCGGAACCCAGTCACCTCATCAAGCGGGAAAGCTATAAGGTGTTTAAGCACAGTCGTGGACGAACAAACACCAGTGACACACCTCTCGACATGTAATTATTGAAACCATGGTACCACAGATCGCGGGTGGCATTTCTGTGCGGCGGTTACACATGGATCACCGAGCGAGATCAGAGACATACCGGAACGACTGCTTTCGGTGACTTGTCCAAACAGTGGTCGAAGCTTGGGCAAGGATGGGTTTTTCAAAAGCAGTTAAAAGATATACTGCCAACGAGATGGGCCAATATTGATTTGGCCATTTCATGACGCGCGAGACTCGTTCAAGTCCAGACTCCGAGCGCAGCGCAACGCCCCGAATACAGTACCGACGTGGCACTGGATCAGCTCTATTTAAGTCACGTGCTCAATATCGCTAGAGGAACGCCCAGCTGTGCTCCTTGTTCGTGAACTTGCGCGATGAGCAGGGTCGTCGACGTGTCCCACAAACTCGGAGAGCATATGCTAAAAGGATGGGTACGATCTTATCCTTTCGCGGGATCCTACTCACCAGAATGAGGTCTTAGGTACTCACAGATGCTCCTTGTCCCGCGCCTTCGTGCAGGGGAACGCCTCTATTGAGATCGCCAGAGGGCCAACAACCTGTCGTCCACTATTGCGCCAACTGCGATGGATCCCAAAAGAGTGAGTAGGTTATCTGTATTCACTTTACTAGTGGTATCAGCTACGCAAACAAGCTCAGGAGAGTGAGGGCACAGAATCTCGATCGTCCTCGACCGTTTACTCTACGTCACATGGTTCACGCCCATCGACCCCACCCACAGATCTCTCCAGCACTTTGAGTTCACCTACCTTCGCCCCTCCGGTTGAAACGGAGGACATGATTCGACGTCGCCAGCAATCGGACCAAGCGTCAACTGAGATAGGAAAGCGTTTACTGAAAGGCTGGGCGATGCTGGCAGACGAGTGCCCCAATACCCGATGTTATGGAGTTCCGCTTGTCAGACCCCCAAAGACAGGCATTGACAAGGATCCCCGCAAGGTCAGTGGTTATCTCGTCGAGCGTCATCGATGTATTGACAATCACATAACCAGGAATGTGTCATATGTGGGACCGTGTTCATCACCGAGGATTCGGAAGGATGGCAGCGCCTTGTCCCCGTCTCGGCACCTGAAAATGCGCTGAGCGGGAGCTCCCAGCAGCCAAAGCTGTCTGACAAAGGCAAAGCTATGTCCCGTGATAGTCCACAGCCAATTCAGCTTCCCACCCTCGATCCCCCCCCTCAGACTCCAAAGGTAAATCCGGTGTGAACATTTTCAACCGCATTGACACTGTCACAGTTGACCGTGAATCTTCACCGTCGGGCGAGTGCTGAATTTGGAAATACACGGCTGGCAAGTATTCATGCGTTTGTATTGAGGGCAAGCGTTTATCATGGCACATAGATCCCCGCCGTCCCAGCAACTACCTTGCCCGTTAATGCATCCATTCGGGCGTTGGAATTAGCCCTCGGGGCGTTATCCGAGAGACTTGCTGTTGCGTGCGCTAATCCAAATCTCCTGGATCCACCTAGTGTAGCGGCGACCGCGGAGGCAATCGGTAAAGTTGCTCATGCCTTGGGACAGGTGAAGCAACTTCAGCATCAAAGTGGCAGTCTGGGTGGCCAGGCATCCTAGTGGAATACCGCGCGTTAGTGGCGTGATCGGCGGCTGGGTGGAGGTGATGTTGTGGCTGGTATCTGCGTCTTCGAATAGCTGTCGTAAGGACCTACGGGCAGTAATGCGGCTGCGGAGGATGCGAGAATGCATTGTTGCACGAGCCTGTCCAAGCACATACCCTGTGCCAATAACCTCCGACGGAGGATGAGAAGCGTGATGGCTGCCGGGCGCTGATCGCGGGCTCTCCCGTGGAGTCACCATATGGCCGCCGCATGCCCACATGCCATAAATCTTCATACTACTAGGCGCCTGCAGGCATACATCAGCCTGCCCCCCCATCTTGAGGATGCCCTTCAACATGTTCAAGGCATTCTCTGGTTCCCGCAATCGCACTCACCGTGGTGACCCCACCATATATAATGACTATCCCCAGGGCTACCCACCTGGAGCAGACTTCCAACCAGAGCCTATGGTTCAATCCCAATCCCGAGTCCTGAGAAGATCGAGTACAAAAGTAAGTATGTTCAATATTAGGTGCAGATTCTTCTTTGACCCATCAATTTCAGAGAAGGGAGCCCGTGAGCAGTCACATCAGTCTTTGCTAGTGAGCTTGCCTCATAAGTTCACGCCACGGCCAGGTCTTCACCCCCTTGCCCTCGCGTACACCCACCGACGCGGAAGACTATAACGAGGGTTACATTCGGGTTGACAGCCCCGAGGCGGTGATGGGGGGTGTTCTCAATGCTCGACCTGTTAAGATAGACACAGCTTTGCCTGCGCTTGGACCACCAGCTGAAAGCCCCGTCTCAGAGACATTATCAGAACGCGAGCATCGCGAACATGCGGGAAGGCTACACGACACTCCAAGATTGTTGGATCGCCTCCCACAGTTACAGCGTGCAGGCTCGTTTCACAGTGGTCGTGGGGAACGGGTTGGTCCCGATGGACCCATCGTCGTGACTCCTTCTCCTAGCAGGTCGTCTGCAACTGGCAGTGATCACACTATCGAGGCCTTGCGTGCCCCATCTTCCACGTATCCGAGTGAGAGAGTGGTGCGTGCAGATTACGTGTCATTTATCGATGTAATTGACTTTTGAGAATGATCTCATAGATCCCGCCACTGCCACGTACCCACTCTGCGGCTTATGCACCAGGTTCAAGATCGCCGACTGATATTTATGGCAGCCACGGCTATGAGATTACACGAAACGTTCGCCACTGCCTTGTCCCCGAGAAGTCGAAACTGATGTCATTTCCGAAAGGTCCATTCACGCCATAATTCAGACGTCTATCATGATAGATACGGCCGCTCTGGCGGCTACGAGAAAGAGGGCCCCATATATTATATCATCCCAGGTGGAATGGATGTAATATTTCAGGACGAATACGGAAACGAAATTACGAGGTAACATTTATGATACTTGTATCCAGCCTCCGTGGTCTAACATTGGCTTATTTCAGAGTCGGAGACTTCAGTGGAAGGCCACGGCCATCACGCCCTGGCCCGTTTGTTGTCCAGGATGAACACGGGAGGGAGCTGTATAGGTGAGAAAGTTTTGTTTCATGTGCCCTCTGCCTCTCAAGTGTATTGATAGATATGATGGTCATGATCGAGGGCAGCGAGAGATCCTTGAGATCGATCCTTACCGCTCTCCCAGCCGACTCAGGTAAGATACCTGTCGTCCATCGTAATTGATGTCTGATAATGCTACCAGGCACGATAGGGGTTACTCATCCCACAGCTACCGCCCTGACCCTTCTCACAGGCGAGGCGGGAGCTATGATCATTACGCAGATGAAAGAGGGTATCGCAATTATAGGGAGAAGGACTGGCGTGATCGCCGAGATCACCGGTACCGAGGTTACACTGATTATCCAGACTACGACGAATACAGGGACCATGGAGGCCATAGGGATCCCGGCAGATACAGAGATCACAGAGGTTACAGGGAGCGTGAGTATGGAAACCGCGAAGACCACAAACTTCAAGGAAGGTCGGAGATGCACATACCTAGCAGAGTGTCCTCTCGAGCATCGCATAGATCGTACAGCCTCCCCGCTCACATGTCTCCAGAGGGACCGCCCCAGCAGTATCCCGGGTACGTTCTATGTTCAACATCATTGTGTGTACGAGCTAAAGACACGCGAAGCATCATGCCTGACGACAGACGATCAGTGAGAGAATATGCTGGCTCGCATGTGTCCACGCAGCATGAGGCAGATGAGTTGCACATTACCGGCGGGTTACAAGAACTTCACATCTGATTGTGGTATTTTGATATTTATATCAGAACATCGATGTAATCGCGTGCTGTCATGTTCATACTGAGAATGTAGTGTATTGTACAACTCAATTGGCATGGACATGGATGCAAGGTTGAGCCGACAAAGGTTACCCGCAATGCCTGTTCAAGTTTCCAACATGGCCGAGGGGCGGGTTCCCCGACGGCCATCATTTCGTGACCGTTTTCCTGATCCTGTCACTGATGTAATTTCTTGTCGGCTAAGTTTAAGAGTTCCTCCTGCAAATTTCCCAACGCCCATCCTTAGCCCTCTGACACGCTTCTTCTTCGGCGCAGGAGATAGGCTTGAATCATAGAGTCGCTTGAGCGTTGGATGGTAATTCCCCAAATCCTTTGCCTGCGAAAAAATCAATAAATTTCGAGCGTGATGATACAAGTGGTACCTCTTCAAGGGCTTTCTTATTTTGCTCCCTTTGTTTTCGAGCCAAGCCTTCCCGTACGTGCTTTGCCGCTCTATTGCGCTGCTCTTGACGAAATATGCTTTCACCTTTACCGAGTTTGGCCTCTCCTGTTAGCTCTAAGACACGGCCAGCCAACGCGCTCCCCCTTTGAGCATGGTTGAGATCAAGCTCCGGGTTAAGTGATCCCGACAGTAATTTGGTGTGCACTAAACGATGGAGCAGGGCATCATTTTGGGTATTCGTGCTTTCCATTAGAACAGGACATTTGAATACATTTCAGATACAAGTTAATGAAACTGCTTACCATTCGTCGTCTGATTCTCCATCAGGTATCATTTTCTTGGAAACGAGTTGTATGGAGGACGAAGTGACAGTGGAGACTTTGGACGACTGGCGCAAAGATGTAAAGACAATATTCAGGATACTAAAGCTGGTGTACCATGAATGACTTTCTAAATTCCCTGGTCGAAAGTCTGGCTTCTGGTCGTTTCTGCGTTGATTCCAAGAAGACCATGACGTCTGGTGCGTGCGATGAATTTGCAGTGGAATCATCACCCTCTTGTTCTAAGCCTGTTGAGTTCTTAATTGGGTAGAAGCTTGGGAAAATGGTTGGCTACATACCGCCATCATGTTCGTCCTCGGAGATGCTCTTATTAGACGACGAGCCGATGCCCATCCACTCTTCCCCAGATTCTGAGTCGGAACCTTTTGAGTCATTCGTTTCACGTTGTGATGTGACGGGAATGTCAAATGCGCTCAGGAATTGTTGACCATGGACATGCAGTATGCCGAGAAGCCTCTCGCTGTCGTTTTGTGATGTCATCGCAGGGACTAGCAGTGGGAAGTTTGAGTGTGCAAACGTTGTTTGGTCCAGGGTAACTTGCTACTTGTGTTCCTCCGCGATGCCGACGAACCGCAAGAGCAAGGTCAAATCACCTGCAGGACAGAAACCGCTCGTAGAGATACCAGAAGATGAGAAGTGGCGGTTGATACGAGAAAGCGGCTTGCTCGAACGGGTCAAAGATCCCGCCCGCCTTGGGCCCCCAATGTCCACGACCGCGCCTACCGATCCCGAGGATTCAGAACCTGACGGTCCATCACCACTCGCAGAAGAAATTTTCAATGCGCTCTTCATCATAATGCCGCATACTTTCTTCCTCATCATGATGGACATGTGAGTATAACGCATATGCATAACCACGCGTTTGTTCACCAGCCCCTGCACACCACAAGCCTGATCCACCGGCAGTACGCTAAACAAGCGACTTTTGGTGACATCGTCAACAAGCTCATAAATACGTTTCCTAGTACGTTTCCACACCTCGGATCAATGGCATCGAACTTACCTTGTCATTACACAAGTCATGGCTCTTTTCATGTTCTATAGTGAGTGAATTGGCCTACGCTCGGAGTAGTACTTACAACAACGGTCCAGTAAATCGATACAAGAACAACACGATAGTGCAGGTTTTCCTGTTCTTACTTTCACTTGGTGTCGGCCCGCGCATGATATGGCTTGTTAACCGTGGATCCTGGCTAAAGAACATAGCTCAAGTGCGCCGCATCTCACAGCCAACCATTCCAGTTTATGTGAACGTTTCACTAGTGCCCCCAATTTGCCACGATTTGGTTGTATACCGTCATCCAGCTCAAGCTATCGCTTGCACTTGTCAGCCTTGCGCTTATAGGGGGTTGGACATGGTGGGTAGGCATGAAGCTATTGCTCTGACCATATATACCTTGTTCTCGGACATATCGCGTATAGACACCGATGCGTAGACTACCTGATCATCGGTGCAGTATATGCCATTGACATGTACATCCATATCATGATGGTTTGAGAGCCAAGAAACTCATAACATGGACCACAAGTCTCAGCACCCAAAGCAATTTTACAGAGATTTGCAATGAAGATATTGTTCTTTGCTCGATGATACGCCCAATTGGATATGATTTTGAATCCGGAGGGCACCTTGTACGAGCATGTCTCCACTCAGCAGACATTTGCCACCGGCAGACACCAGTTCCAATTTATGCCCTAGAAAATGCCGCGTAAATAAAATACAAGTTGACATAACACGACTGCAATGATGTTCAAACACCCTCTCCTTGATCAAGCTCACCAACGAGAAGCTCAATCTTAGCCTGTTACAGGCATTAGTATGTTAAAACGAAGACAAGGATGAACAGACAGAGTAAGTCGTATTGCGACCTTCGAGAACTTGACGTAGGACGCGCAACTGCCACTTCAAACGACGACTTAGATGGCGGTGGATCGCGTTCCGGTGAGTGTCTATGCGATCTGCAAAGGCCCTGAAAACCCTGTCATCCCGTGCAAAGTAGTAAAACTGGATGGTGTGAACGACACGCAGTAAAGACTGTTCCTGCGATACCCACGGGAATCTGTTCGCCTTCAACGGATTCAAGCGCCATCGACCAAGCACTAAGCAGCAGAAGATCGGCGGTAGCGTTTGCCACACTAATGAAATACTCTTCAGATCAAGTACCAAGAATGTGACCCTCAACTTACTAATCCTCGAGCGCAGCTATCGCATCAGCCTTGCTCAGCTCCTTAGTGGCAAACTTTCGCACTGCGGCGGAGGCCGTATCCACAGGCTTGCCGGCCGTTCCTAACCGCAACGCAAGTGAAACAGTAGACACCTGTGCTCGTACCCACTTGTCACCTTCGCTCATGACCAAAGTTTGTAAAAATGAAGCTATCAGATCGCTTTGGGACTTGTGCAGGCCGTAATCAATTGCAAGCTTGAGGTTCGTTCCTAACTTTAAGTAAATTAACGAGGTGATAACAGTGATATTTCATACTCAAGGCTTTCAAAATGATTCGGGTCCTCGGTAGTTGCACTTCATTGTCGTCAAGATGATTTATCCAACGGGAGAAAGCGCCAAGAAGAACGATTGCTACATCCCTGTGCGACTGGCCGATCCTCATGGCATGAAGAAGAGGAGTAGTATCGCCAGTCTTGCGCAAAAGGAGCTGCCCAATGTTGGATCAGTCATCCCTTTTACAGGCTGTGAGACGAACCGGAAACGCTCTGTCTCGAATTTCCATAAGAAACATGATATCTTTTCGCTCAATCGCCCTGAAGACTTCGAAGGGCTGGTGATACGTTCAATAGGGAATCACACCTTTTGAATTGTTCATACCTGGGGCTCTTTCCACGCCTTAGAGTTGCTAAACTTTGGTATGCTAATGCTCCAGTTTGATGGTGTCGTTGGCGTTGTCGGAGAGACACTTGGCGAGACATCATCCCGTCTTTCAAGTGTCGAGCTATCCTCAGATTCTCCGGATGCTCGCTGCAGTAACGGGCTAGAGGGAGGTGTAGGACTTCTGCGCAATTGCTGAAGGACAGCCTTGGGAGCAGCATGGCTAGCTTCGCGCTGCAAAAAAGCTTGAGAAACGTTGGTGGTAATGGGCTCTGAAAGGCAACCGTACGAACCTGTAGATGGGAGTCGCGCGGGAAGACAAGGCTCGGGGCCGACTCTACGCCGTGGTATGGACTTTGACGACGGGGGTCCCGGGGCAAGCTGTTCCACAAGCGCAAGTATCATTGGAGCATTGTTTACCATGTCGATTAGACACGGGTTGTACGTCTTTCGCAAGGCCGTTGTGTCCTGACGTTCGGGGTCATGGAAGTGAGAAACCAAACATTCTCGCTAAGCCTCCCTATTCGAGGTGTTTTCCCCGTATGGCAGTAATGCTTAGACCCTAGCTCGAACATAAACGTCCAGCTGCTTGCCATCTTCACCTTTCGAGACGTTCCGCAATGCTCAAGGTGTGGAAAGATAGCTCGTGCCAATTACCTTTGACACCGCTCACCCCCGGCGGACCTATTTCTCTTCAAGCATCTTCTGTTGCGTTCTCCCCAGAAGTCAATTCGAGCACATCGGCATCTCTGAAGCGCTCGCGCAGCCAAGATAGTGACATGCATCCTGTTCGGTCTCCCGGGGGAGTAAATACTTCCGTTCCACGTCCAATGCACGTAAAGCAATTGCCCGGCACCTTCACCGCCTCTGCGACGGAGCTGCTCGAGCTCGCAAAGGTTCGCAATAGTAAGTTCCAAGGTGCATTGACAGGACATAACTGACAACTCCATAGTGGTTCTTATATGCAGTACCTTAGATGGTTAGTGTAACTTCATCTAATTTTCACTCCATTTTTGATATTATACATAGACATCACCGACCTATCTTACAAATTTTTGATGTGGGTTACTGATAACTCCGCTGAATTCTCTAACAGAGGCCCTTGCCGACAGGTATCTGTAATGTTGGTCCCGTAGGCTGTCTTCTCAAGATCTTCTCTATCATGTTCATAAGTGAATCTAGAAACCATACGGATGTTGATGAGCTAGCAACAAAGTTAGCCAGCAATTCTCATCTGAGAACTTCTGCGTGCCACGGTCATGCAGACACTCCGGATTTGTCTCTTAATGATGTAATCGTGTGCCCCGTGGATGTAAGTGGCCTCGTTCTCGTTTTCGTTGAGATGCTCACGTTCTATCCAGACATTGCTCAATTACATTACTCGGGGGATTTGGACGATTTTGCACTTTCTCGCCTTTGTTATAACCGACGCTCGTTCGATATTACAGGAGGGTCAACCGTTAACTGATGTGTTGGGGTGGTTCTGCCGGAGTCCGAGCATATTCGCAAGACCCAGAATCCTCGCATTTAGCTCACCGATAACCGATGATGACATCGAAATCTTGGAGAGTTCATTCCTTGCGGAGACAGCTTACCTCATTCCACAGCGACTTTGTCCTTTACAGGCCGTCATCGAATACGAGCCTCCTGGGACGACACCACAAAGCAAGCTCACTCAAGGCATCTCTCAGCTGGATCCTGAAGGGCTTGTCTCTCGATCTTTGTTCACAGACGCACAGTGTGCAGCGCAAGAATTGGGTTCTTGCGCTAGTGATCTCGTATGGCGTCGAGCGTTGAAGGACGAGATGAATCTCAAATTCGATGAGGGCGAGCCTGTGGAGGAGGCCACAAGTGAGATCCAGAATCTCATCAAAAACTGGGACTTTTCAATGCCGAATGCAAATGCCTCTTCCCGGGGGTTCAATGTTACCCAAAAATTTTCCCGGTTGATCCAAGTTTTGAGGGCATATAGACCCCTGGCAGACGAGTTTCGTGGCATTATTTTTGGTGAGCAAGTGTCCTATCATATCCCTTTTGCTTACTCCGTGTAGTACGACAAAGGTGTGTTGCGACTATTATGGCCGACATGTTGCATGTGATGGCCGATGGCTTGGAATTTCTGCGCCCGCTTGCTGTGACAGGCGACCTCCCTGTCGTCGATATTTACCATCAGGTAAGTACCGTCTTCGGCGATGGTTTCGATCGCTCAGGTCGTTATGTAGGTTAATATACAACAAAGTTTCGAAGTTGGGAAGTATAATCTCTTGATCTTGATCAAAACGCTGGAAGATCTCTGCATACCTCCTGCTTTGCTCGTAGTAAGGTGAGTTTCCGATCAAAACTAATGTTAACTTATTGTTCATCTCTTTACAGATATGATACATTCGAGAGTCAGCTGTCGTTTTCATATGCGTGCGCTCGCGCAAGCCTGCCTTCCAGTCGCCTTATCCATATGGTGGAGAATGGTAACGAGACGCACCGTCAAATACTGGCACGATTTACGGATGGAACATTCAGCGAAAGGTGGATTCCCGTTGTCATCCACAATGGGGGCGTTCCCATTCCGCCATCTCCCTTAGCGGAGAATCGGCCCCTATCCCAGTTTGGTGACGGAACTGAACTCAGCTCATTGTCTTGTATCGAAGACCCAGTAACCGGGAGGCGATTGTATGAGCATGATGCTCTCGAGGCCCTATTTCGCCTTGTCTCCGCCGTTCAGAAAGTTAGCTTCTGTGCTGCGCCGTTATTGGTCACCAAGGATGTTCTTCCCGAAAACCAAAAAGGCTGGATCTCTACTGTGACGCTTCCGGTTGGATTGCCCGTCAGCCGTGTAATCGGGCCTGCTCGTTCAACGCCAATTCACGCTCGCCGATCAGCTGCATACCAGGCCTGCGTACAACTCTATGAGCATGGTGCATTCCACAACAATTTGTTCCCGGTGCCTCAGCACCATTCCAAACTTGGAGTGAGTGGTTCGGCAGCACTTGCTATGGACAAAACATCTGGAACCCGTTGTTATCCCCGCAAGCGATCCCATTTCTGGTCGAATTCTATTTGTCTCCATAAACGTCTCTTCTTTCCTTTGGTCGTCTACGTAGATGCACGAGGCATGGATCACGCTCCGATTATGCTTTTGACACGTCAACCATTGCCACACATCCATGCCTTTCGTCTCTTCTTTCCGGGGACGTCAGAGACCATACGAAACGTCCGCGCACCACCTCTCGAATTGGATAAACACCGCCTGGAAGCTCTATACCGGTTCACCCTCAGGGTTTGCCGAGCCGTCTCCAACAAACCCTTTGTTTGCCCCTTGGAAGAGATGGCCTATATGTTTGCTCCGCTTAAACTTCCCGATCAAACAGACGTGCAATCTATAGATCCGATCCACTTCACGAACTACATATTGTGGGATACCATTGAACGTGCTGGAAAGACGTGGATGGTAAAATTCGATTTAGAGGAGCTCCGCACCTCTCGTGAAGGGGTACACGACCTTGTCGTACAAGACCGATCAGTCGAATTCACCCGACGGTATTATGTCGCACGCCTCCGGCAGGACTTGACCCCTTTGAGCAAACCCGAAGACAGCCCGGTAGGTTGAAAAAATTTATTTTCCTGGTCGTGCTCACAGTTCCTCGAGCGAGAGGCAGGATATATGAACTTGATTGAATACTGTAAAGCTAGGCGAAAATGCTTCGAGGGCTTATCGGATTACTCGCAGCCCCTCATAGAAGTGTCGGGAGTTGCCATGACTAGCAATCACCTCAATCCGACGACAAAGGCCGCCGCCACAGAGCCAGCCAAAGCTACTGTCAAATGTACGTGTGATTCATCCCTGACAGCTTCGGGATGTTGATATTCTCCCAGATCTAATTCCGGAGCTCAGTGCCAAGTTTACCATTCCTGCAAGGTGACGAACCCTATCTTCCCAAACCGCTGTTTGCCGCTCCCGAACACTGACGTTATTGGACAGCATCTTTCGGACTGCGCTTCTTCTCCCTTCCATTACGAAACGAATAGAAGACTTCCTCATTGTTCATGAGCTTAATGGCAGCTTATTCAGCTATTCGATCCATGAGAATCTCCTGCTGTCTGCCATCTCCGCGCCTTCCGCAGGTTTTGAAGTTGATTATGAAAATTTGGAGTTTTTTGGTCTGATATTAGTTGCATCACCTTTCACGCTTTGGTTGACACCTGTTTCAGGGGATTCATTTCTGAAATATCTCGCCTCCGTCTACGTTTTTGTCACCAACCCGGCACAACACGAGGGGGCCCTGCACGCCGCACGCCAGCGCATCATCAGCAATAAGGTGTTGACGCAAAGTGCCGATCAAATTGGTTTGCCTCAGTATATCCAAAGCAAACCGTTTGGCCACAAGCTGTGGCATCCTCCAAATTTCATCGTTGATCCTTTATCCCTGTCCACTGCCGTGGGCCCTGGTGTCAGCGGAGATGAAATCGGTGTCACCGTAGGTGTCTCGGAGAGCAAACAAGATTCAGTCAACCAAGAGCAGGACTTGGGCGCGAATAGTGTGTCCAAGAAGAAAAAATTACGAGACGAGAATGTGACTCAGTGGCTTGGTGACAAGGTATTTGGTGAACACTTTATTTGGGAAAGAAGCGTTGGTGTTAATGACACTGTTGGCTAAGACAATTGCGGATGCCACAGAGGCGATTATTGGTGCGGCGTACATGTCTGGGGGGCAGGACAATGCACTCCTGGCCGCGAAGGCATTGCAGTTGCCTATCCTCCTCATCCATGACTGGTCAGATTTCCAGCGGAAGGCTGTTGTGGTCAGTCCCATAGCGAGTAAGCCGCTTCGTCAAGGCACCACAGAAGCTGTGGAAGCTATTATCGGGCACCGCTTCCACCGTCCTCATTTCCTTGCCCAAGCACTGGTAAAGTCTCCGATTCCGGTGGATGCCTTCTTGTGATGCTAACACAGGATCTTCAGACTCATGCATCGGTAGAGGGGTGTGACGCTACTTGTTACGAAAGACTAGAGTTCCTCGGAGATGCCATCCTTGACTTTTGTAGGTCACCATTCGTCGATGAATGACCAGTACTGGACTGACACGACCAGTGACGGTACAATACATATTCAGTCGCGAGGAGCAGTTGTCACCGGGTGCGATGACAATGTTGAAGGCGGGCTCTGCTTCCTTCGGATGAATATTTCGACTTATGGTGTTCCAGGGAGCGATGGTTTCCAACGCTGCTCTTGCTGCTCTGTGCGTGTCGTCCGGGTTGCACAAACATCTACACTTCGACTCGTACGCACTGGCAACCACATTCGAGACATATGTTCGGGAATTGGAGGCAACACGACGAGAAGCAGTGGGCGCGGGTGACGAGAGCCTGTGCCAGCATTGGCTGCAAATGGAGGCTCCTAAGGTAGCTGAGCAAATAACAGGGTAACGGG
Organism: Tylopilus vinaceipallidus; assembly: GCA_038089215.1. NCBI lineage: Eukaryota > Fungi > Basidiomycota > Agaricomycetes > Boletales > Boletaceae > Tylopilus > Tylopilus vinaceipallidus. Next base: position 137,628 of record JBBPKK010000007.1, read on the forward strand.
AGTCCCATCTGACAGGCAATAGGCACTCTCGGACATCGTGGAATCCATCATTGGAGCGCTTTACGTTTCAGATGGGTTCACATTAGATGGGGCAGAGAAATTTTTCAACAAAGTGCTCAAGCCATTCTACGACCGACATATCACATTGAAAACGTTGTCTCACCATCCGACGAAGATACTCTTTGAGCTGTTGCAGTCACACGGGTGCCAGCAATTCGAGCTCGTGAAGGAGCGAAATGACTTGACGCAGGAAACACGTTGTGACTGTGAGCTAATCCACATATGGGGGTGACTGCACTTAGGTTTGCAACATGCAGGTCTCATTCACCAGATCTGCTTGGCCAGCGCCGTCGGTGCAACAGCGCAGGCAGCTGGGCGTGCGACGTCGGTGCTTGCGCTGGATGCATTGCAGTGCAACCCCGAGTTCTTATCCCGGACGTGCGACTGCAGGGAAAGCCGGCGGACCACCCAGGGAACCCAGGCACGTATCCAGCGGATGGTCGTGGCGGAGGGTGAAGGGGGCAACGCGGTGTGAACCGACTTATTTGGGTCCGGCTGCATGGCACACGTATATACAAGAGTGCAGTACCATTACGGGTCTCTATTGGTACGGGAGGTGGCACTAGGCAGCGCCGGATTTGTTCCTTCATGGCGGACGTCTGAGTAAGAAGGCCGGGCGAAGGAGGTGGGGGCTTACAGCTGGAACGCAGCCGCCGCGAATGGGATGGAGAACCCTGTGAGGAGGAAGAGGGAAAGCTTGATGCCGAACGCGGCGCGTTTTTTGCCCGGGAAGGCAAAGGGCAGATGCTGTGGGGAGGGTCAGAGGGGCGCTGCTGAAGCCGCAGGGGCGACGTACGTGGTACTCGCCATGGCCGTGGGCATAGCGTGCAGGCGAGGCCAGGCGCAGGCGGGGTACTGGAGCACGGAGGCTGGCTGGTGCACGCGCGAGCATCATGGCGGTGGTTGTCGGAGCGATGGCCGTGTGAAAAAGCCGTGTGTCCGTCATGGCTCTCACAGCGACCATCGTCGTCCCCGCCACACAACGCGCGCTCGAGATACCGACCGGCCTCTTCATCAACAACGAGTTCGTTCCTTCTGCAGATTCCAGGGAGCTCCTCCAGTGCGCGTGCCAGCAGTCGATCTTATCTCGCTTCCTCTCACCAGCATCACAGTGCGATCAACCCGGCAACCGAGGAGGTGATCTGCTCCGTCGTCGCAGGTCCGTCCCTCGTCCCCACCCGGGCATCCGAATCTAATCACATCACATCGTGATTCAACCCCAGGTTCTGAGAGAGACGTCGATATCGCGGTCGCGGCCGCCCGCAACGCTTTCAACACCACCTGGGGCAAAAATGTCACCGGTTTCGAGCGCTCCCGCTTGCTCAACAAGCTTGCCGATCTTATCGAAAGAGACCAGCAGATCCTCGCTGAAGTCGAGAGTTTGAACAACGGGAAACCCGTCAAGGTAGCCAGGTGACGACCAGAGCTGCACAAGCTGGCCAATTGTGTTGACGCATCTCGCCAGGGACTTCGATATCGGTGACAGTATCCAGTGTCTCCGGTACTACGCCGGCTGGGCGGACAAGATCGCCGGGCAGGTAATCATGCCAATCACACTAGCCTTCGGCCCCTTCTAACCGCCTCCCCTCATATCAGACGATAGAGGTCGACAACAAGAGAAAGCTCGCTTTCACCAGACACGACCCAATCGGCGTCTGTGGTCAAATGTAAGCGCGTACCCGCCACCCACCTTGACTCCTATTAATCCACGCAGCATCCCATGGAACTACCCTATTCAGATGTGGTAGGTCTACCCTCTCATGGCACAGGAATGCCATGATCATGCGACGGATATCAGGGCCTGGAAAGTTGCACCTGCGCTTGCGTGTGGATGCACAGTCGTCATGAAGCCTTCTGAATTGACTCCGCTCACAGCACTCTTGTTGTCCAAGCTTATCGTCGAGGCCGGGTGAGAACGCGGTCATCCTTGTTGCCGTTATGCAGATCACTCAGTTCTTGTGGATAGATTCCCACCGGGTGTGGTAAACACGGTTCCCTCCCTAGGAGCCGTCGGTGGTGCAGCACTTTCGGCACACAGGGATGTCGACAAGGTGGCGTTCACTGGATCTACTGCGACCGGACGAAAGATCATGGAAGCTGCAGCTAAGAGCAATTTGAAAAAGGTTCGTTTACATGCTACTCCCGCGAGGTGATAGACACCAGGGCAGTGCATTAAAACCTTCCAAACACTCTAGGTGTCGCTGGAGCTGGGGGGAAAGTCTCCGCACCTTATCTTCGAGTCCGCGGACCTCGAACAGGCAGCCAACTGGGCGTGCCTTGGCGTTCTTTACAACACTGGCCAAGATTGCACGGCAGGGTCCCGTTTGTACGTACAGGATTCCATTTACGACAAGTTTGTCGACTTGTTGGTGAAGAAAGCGAACGAACTTGTGATCGGAGACGGCTTTGATGAGAAGAGTGGAGGTGGACCCGTTGTCAGTTTGATAGCAGCTGATTTGAGACGTCAAGCTGATGACTCTGCGCAGGTCTCTAAGGCTCAGTATGACAAGATTTGGGGATACATTGAAAACGGCAAGGCCCAGGGTGCGAAGCTCGCTCTTGGTGGCCAGAAGCGCCCAGGAAAAGGGTTTTTCGTGGATCCGACAAGTAAGTGTGGTCCGTCCGTGAGGTGCTAGTTACAGGAGACGACAATTACGCAACAGTATTCACGGGCATCCGGCAAAATATGAACATAGTAAGACTCAGTTTGATGCGCTCGGAAATTCGTTGACCTGTGATGCAGGTCCGGGATGAGGTGCTTAGTAGTGCGGCAGGTTGATGCGGCCTGCTGAAACGTCCTCTAGATTTTTGGCCCCGTCCTCTCGGTCGGCAGGTTCAAGACTGAGGAAGAAGCAATAACCCTGGCAAACGATACCACTTACGGCCTTGGTGCTGGGCTGCATTCAAGTGAGTACAATACACGCAATATATGACACACAGCCCTGATTCGAATGCCGGTAGGTGACGCCAACCAGTGTATGCGCGTCTCCTCTGCCCTGGAAGCCGGAACGGTGCGCACGGTTGGCTTCTTGGTTGACGTCAATCCTTGAGGATCCGTTTTAGGTCTGGGTCAACCAGTACAATATGCTCAACAATAACGTCCCCTTTGGTGGGAAGAAACAGAGTGGCATAGGTTTGCTGTTATGCTGTGTTTCCGTGAATGGCTGATCTGACGGTTCAAAGGTCGAGAACTTGGCAGTTATGCCCTCGAGGAATACACGTCTGTCAAGGCTGTTCACTGGAACTTCGGAGAGGTAGTCGAGTGGCCATTGTAGGGGACACACTTCAGAGAATTGTTTCCTGGCTGTATTTCTTGTCTCAGCGAACGGTGTACTGTTACTCTGCGAAGTGTACGTTGACGAACAGAGAAGAGGTTATGTAAACTCTGACTGCGTGGCAGCACAGTTGAGTTACCTTTAAGTTTCGACACGATGAACACAGCATGGCAAGGGGTGCACACTGCAATGAACTTTGTATTTTGCTTTTCGCGGCGTCACCATGTCCGAAATTGCGGAAATGTGGCATACACGAGCAGGAGAGATATCATTGGACCCTCCCACGGCTGCGACTTGGAACGGAAAGCATAGTAATGGTCTACCCAGAAACAACGACGGTCCGACTCGGAACTGTACATGTGCAAGATTTATCTAGGTGCGACATGATTCTTGTGCCGGCGACGCCGGAGAGAATCCAGTTTAGACCGTTTCCCACGTGAGAAGGGGCACGAACAGTCACGATCACTCAAACACGTTATTGGGGTGGCTACTAAGCAACCCATCTTCATTCATCGCGGGCTGTGCGTTCTCGAGCTGGCCTGCGGGCCTGACCAAAGTGTCAGCGTAAAGATAGCCCATCGCAGTTGGCGCTTACGCATACGACTGGAAGGCCATGGTGTAATCCACTGACTCATGCGCAGCTTGCGGGATGTTGGGGGAGCTTGAAGGCAAATGATACCCCGCGGGCGCAGGGAATAGATGCGGAAAGTTTGGGGAAGTGGCAAAGGCATCGTGGGGCCACGAGGGGGCAGACCCCACGATGCCCACTGTCGGGGGACCCGGCTGGGCGACAGTCATGGTCTGCACAGACAAGGGCAGGAATAGGCTGCATTCCGCGCCTCGCGTTTCGCATCGTTCGCAGCTGGTGGAGCCTTCTCCGTAAACACACTGGAACGGTGCTGAGTACGAAAATAGTAAAGAGGAGGTAGAGGAACCTTTTTGTGGCTTTTGCGGCAAGAGTGGCAGGCTTCTCTTGCTCTGTCCGCTGTAGTAGAGTTCATATCGTGTTCCTGGGTACCGGGGCGAAAGCAGCGCAAGAGCTTAAATACTTGGAGAGAGGAGAAAAATGAAATAAACGGACCTGCGTCCATGGCCAAGCATTGGATCAGAAAGTCACTGTACGATGATCAACGAAAGGCCTGGTCCGGTGAATCTGGTTTACCGCGAGTCTAGGCGACGACCACGAGTTCAAAAAACAACAGCCATTTAGGCTTGAAAAGTGTAATCCCTGTGGCCGAATACAAGATTGGCAGAGATGAATGATCGTTAAGTGGCGAACGAAGCCACATCAGGGGTTGCACGTTGCAACCACTGCGTGCGCGTCGAGCCAAGGAGACCATCATGACATTCCTTCTGCGCGAGAGCAAGGGTACCGGAGGTACGGAACGACCGATTTCCTGTGTGAGCTGCGACATGAATGGTACTCCCATCTAGAGTCTGATCGACCAAAGGAAGTGTTGGAGTTCGCGTTTCCCTCGAGCTCGACCTGATCGCGTCCTCAGCGGAAGCTTGATATCGCCCTGAACCAGAAAACACAAGGAAGACGCTACTCCACCGGGCCGGGGTAGCAAGCTGGCCTCGCCAATTAGGTGCGGTGACAACGAATCGCAGATCAACTTTGAGCTCCTTTCACTCTTCAGTCCGATCAGGTGTCAATGAAACTGGCAGCTGGATTTGATTCTAGAGCTTGCCACCCCGCGTGAGTACTGAATGCACCGCCATTCGATGGCTTCGCGTAAGGAAACTACGAGCAAGAACCTTACCAATCGCAGCGTGCGCTCATGTGCCTTGGCACTCTACACGCCTTCCCAGGGCCCGATGAGCGTCAGTGCATTGGAGCAAAACAACTAACCCCACAGAACCGTATTCGCGAGGCAAAGTCGAACAAACAAAAATCGGCGACAGTGCATGACATAGAAGTACAAGTCAATAAAGGATGTCATGAGCATGCTGGTGAACTAGGCTTCATCTGCGCCCGAGAGGCCCGAGTTCTGTCCGTCGGCGAACGCCTCCGTGCTGTGAGATTGAATATCCGAGACTTGCCCGCTAGCGAATGCTCCGGTGTTGTGGAGTTGGGCTTCCTCCGTGACATATCTGTTGTGGCGTTAGACATGAAGCAGAAATTGTGAAAATAAATAACCCCAAGCTCGATTCGCCGCCGGGCAAACTGCCGGTCGCATAACTGGCTGCATAGGCATGGGACGATCTGAGAAACAATGAAGAAGAGGTTATGGGAAAACCGAATTCGCTCACGTTGTCTGTGTATAGTAGTAATAGGTATTATCTTGTGTAACATTCGAACTGGAAACAATATGAGGGCAAACAGACAGTCACAGAAAGTGGGTGTCTCACGGGCACGGTTGACACCCTTCCATGCGAGGTAAATGGGTCAACGTCGGTAACCTGTATTCTTTTCATTAGCCTCCGAATAGCGGATTTTCGAATAAATGTGCGCACTGGGCCTGTTCCAGGCCAAGGGTGGTGCTGCTTGAACTTTGTCCCTCTCTCGAAGACATCCCGGAAGAAGACCAATTTTTCGGGACTGCTCTAGTGTTCTGCAACTCCCATTGAGCGGCGACCTCAGAGTCCGGTGCCAATCCTTCGACAACACCACCGGCGGAGTGCCGCCTGACATGGTGTCGGATGGGTCCAGGGCCATGGGCACCGAGTGACGAACTTGGACTCTGGGAACGGGCCGCAGGGAGCAAGCTACATTCGAATCCTTGCTTAACACAACGACGGCACGGGCCATCCTTTCTACCGTACTCCGTAGGGACACACTAGTTACCCTTGAGCACGGTCGACGGTCGTAAGGAAGAAGATATACACTCACGCGTTGCTTGGTGGACCTGCAGTAGTCGCATGCCCGCTCGGTACGTGATCGTCTCACCACCAGTTGAGAATCATTAGGAGGAAGTTGAGGAAGCATAACTCGGAGGAGATGAGAGATAGGTGAGTAGCTGAGCTCTTTTTAAGTCTCGGCCTCAGTCCAGCAGTCACTTTGCTCGCCCTACGGGACTGTGCTTAGAAGGTGGCACTAGCAATTAACCAGAACCTTCGGCGTTCCGTCACGGACTATGAAGAATATCATATCATCTATTGGTGCATCAGAAATTGGACGATTAATCTGGTCCATTCCGTCGGGGCCTAAATGAGGAATCAAGACCCGCTTCGGACTTGTCCTGTGCAGGCTCACTGAATACGCTAATGCGAGAATTAATTAAAAGGCGCGATGAAGCGAGCGGAAACCTCACGATAACGAGAAGGCGTGAATGATGGCTGGCGGATCAGGGGAGGGTGACAAGGTAGGGTGAATTTCCTTTTTCATGATCAGCGTTGGTTAATGCGAGGCTCCGGGGAACGTTCTCGCAACTCTCGTTAGCCTACGTAGTTGAGGCCAAATTTAGATGTGATGCATCAAACTTCTGCCAAGGAGCAGACGTCTCGTTGCAAGCGGTCCACGTGAAAGACCAATGTGCTTAGCAAAGAGGCGACTGGGTGAAGCGGTTCAGAGTAAAACGCACGCAAGATACAGTACATGTCACAGAGCCAAATAATCTTTCACTTCTTCTTCGGTCAGTTTACGGAACGTAGGTCGCGGGCGTCCTGTTTCCCCTTCCTTTCCTGCTTCGAATTCTTCCACCGTCGGTACTGTGACCACACCGATCTCAATGGTCTTCTCTGTCATCTGCCCCTCAAAACCCTCCTTAAGGGTTAACAGGGCTGTGTGGATTGCGTCCTCCAGGCTAATATCATCGTTGTATCTTTTTTTTTTACGTGAAAGCATCAATGCATGTGTCTCGCTGTGATAATCAACATGCGCGAAACTTACCGTTTCTCTAAGAAAGTCTTTGCATTTACCATATTCTTACCTATTGCACTAGCCTTCCAAGCCCAGAATGATCCCGATGGGTCGACTTGATAGAGGCAGGGACCACGATGGATGTCGTATCCCGCGACCAATAACGACACGCCGAACGGACGCACACCACTATGAAAAAAATGTGGAGGGTCAACAAGCGAGTCGCGTGTAGCCACTTAAACTTACCCGGACTGTGTGGCTTCCTGCATGACGGTCGCAATCTCCTGAGTCAAAACTCTCGTGGGTGGATACTCCCCATAGACTTTCCAGTATGCTTGGGCACTTTTGCGTGCACGCGCGATGAGGACGCGAAAATCGGGGCCCATGCCAGAATACACAATGCCAATGTTGGGACAAACCACCGCCACCTTTTCGATCATCGAGTCGTCTATCAGTATGGAGGACGATTTCTTCTCCGTGGCAATGACGATGCCATTTGACGCTGCGGAGAATGAACGTCCGATAGGCGGATATTACGACGAGGATACCTTTAATCCCAAGACTTGTGGTGCCCTGTGAAACGGCGGCCAAAGCGTATTCAATCTGCACAAGCTTTCCGCTCGGCGAGAAGACGGTCAGGGAATAGCTAGCGGGCGAGGTGAGATCTGAACACAGGTTTACGTGTGGATATCATGCCTGTAAGCGCCGCCATCTGCACTAGCCATTGTTAGCGAATATGGAGGATTGATGAAAAGCGACAGTCAGAGGAGCGATAGGGAGTCGCGCTGTACGCGCGTCGGGCACACGCGTCTCGTATTGTTTGGGCATTGTTTACACAAGTGCATCAAACGTGTCCAAATATCATATATCTTATTGATCGAGTCAAACTACTGGTACACTTGTTCATACATCCCACACACGCCACCTCATTCACAGCGACAGAGGCGTCGTCCTCAGGTAAGGCTGGCGGAGGACACCGTCAGCGTGCCGTTGCCCCCGAGAGTCATAGATCTACCTTGTGGGTGGTGAACTCAGGGAACAATTTCTTGGCTTCCTCATTAGAGACGGATGGGTGCACGATCACGTCGTCGCCCTTGTTCCAGTTGACGGGCGTGGTCACCTTGTACTTGTCGCCGAGTTGCAGGGCTGCAGGAATTCATTAGACCCGGGGGCACGATGAATCTCATTTCCTCACAGTCGATCACACTATATGGGTGGAGTTAGCACGGAGCGAGAAGGGCAAGGGAATGAATGCTAACCGAATGACCTCGTCAAAGTTTCTGCCCGTGGAAGCGGGGTAGGAAATCGTAAGGCGGATAACTTTCTTGGGGTCGATGACAAACACAGTGCGGATCTATTACTCGGCGATAAGACGCGAGCTTTGCCAAGTGCAAGATCACACCTACAGTGAACGGGAGTCCCTTGCCGTCCCGGTTCGTAGCGTCCTGCTCGTCAAGCATGTCGTATAGCGTAGAGATCGTTCTGTCCTCATCGGCAATCTGTTGGACGGACGTCAGCGCACAAAAGGCACAGAACGGACTTGGATCACAATCGGGAACTCGACGGAGGTAGGTCCGAACTTGGAACCGTACTCGTTGATGTCCTTGACCCACTCCTCGTGGTCCTTGAGGCTGTTGGCAGAAATACCGATGACTTTGACGTTGCGTTTCGCAAAATCATTCGCACGGCGGGCGACCTCGCCGAGCTCAGTGGTGCAGACAGGGGTGAAGTCTCCGGGATGAGAGAAGAGGATGGCCTGAGATCCGATAAGCGAAATGAGTGGACGAAATGAGGGAGAGCGCACCCAAGAGTCACCGATCCATTCGTGGAATCTGATCGGGCCAGCTGTAGTCAGAGCCTGGAAATCGGGGGCGATGCTACCGAGACGGAGGGTGGGCATGATGCGATGCGATATGACGAGATATCTATCCCCCCCCCGCCTTTTATACCCGCCCATCTCGACGATCTACGTATGATCAATTATGGCGCCTTCCCTTCTCACGCAAAAAGTGATAACAGATGTATTTTTTGCAAATCCTTGCGTGATCTAGTAGTACGCGACCGCATGCAAAATACTGTGTGGATGTCGTTCTTGTTGTACCTCGAGGATCCCATCGATATCCTCATCGATATCCTGCGATGCCTCAACCTGCTCTTCGATTAGGTCATGATCCATGTCTATCAGCGCTACTTACCGCAGCAGCCAGGTCCAGCATTGCCTTGCCAGCAATAAGGGCTTCCTCGTGGTTGTCCTTGATTTCAATATTGATAATGTGTACAGGCTTGTTGAACTCGCCGCCCCGACCAAGGAGATCTATGCTGTCCATCAGTTTAATAAAACTGCCTTGTGCAACAGACGAACCCACCATCACATACCGCGTCGAAGCAGCGCTCCTCGCACGTGATTACCACATCAGCAATGGTTCTGCTATCTTGCCACCGTTCTGGAGCTAATTTAATCTTCCGATTGCGGTCTAGCATCTGCAACAGCCCATTTGCGGTATACCTTGCGCCCATAAGCCCGTGTACGAAAACAGTCCTCTAGCTCCACTCACAAGCGTGGATCTTTTGACTGGAGCTCTTCATATATCGTATTGTAAGGCGTCCCAAATGAGTAGATATTAGGTTTATCTATCGAAGGTCCAGGAAGTCGGACAGCAGAGCCTGTGCCGTACGAGATGACTCTATAGCCTGCTTTTCTGAATTCATTCGATAAGCCCCCGCTTAATTTAGACAATGGCAATTTCTTACTGCAGGACGTGATGTCCTTCCATAGAACGATTCTGGACAACGTCAGACTATGATCGTGGTTGCATCACCCATCAATACCTGGTTGCTGGCACAAACAACACAGAACAGCGGTCGCAATTTGAATGTAGAGACAGTAGACACTTCATTATTTAATGACGTTGGTACACTGGGACCGGCGTTTGGCAACGTTTGGTATTGCATTTGTTGGGAAGGTTGCGGCTCACTTGGTGGCCAAGGTTGCTGTGGCGGCGCCGGCGGGGCAGGCGAACCCGAAGGAACTCTTTGCAAGCGGGGATCTGCGCGGGCAAGACGGGGGTCGCGCGCTCGACGTGGGTCCATGGAGCTCTGCCCAAAAAAAAAAATGAATGAGTACGTATCTAAAACGCGATGCGAGTTGGCCGGCGTCAGCAGTATCTAGAACATTTGTAGTCTCCAGGTCGACCCAGCGGACAAAAAACGCGGGTCAATGAAGCATCCACTCTGAATCATCAGGCAAGATTGGGTTATGAGACCATACTTACAAGTGAATGAGAGGAAGAAATGCAGACGCTTCAATTGTGACAGGGAGTCACATGGTCTGTTCCTTCGGCTGCCTTTACGTTTGACCACCACACAGCTATCTCACCATGATGTATGTTGTAGCTGCTGAATCTTTTCCCGAGGTACTCAGGCTTTGCAGGCCACCAGACATCGCTCGGAGGATGTCATCTCATCGTTACCCTTCGGAAGACGATATCCGCATGATTGGATGTGCCATAGCTCACGACGAGCAAGTCATCGCTGTCTTGAATCTGGAGATCAGTACTACCATGGCACAACTCGAGCAATTTCGTCTTCGCAAAATGGAATATCAAGAAAACATTCGACGGTACCAGTCGTTAATCACGCTTGCGCGGCGCATGCCCCCGGAGATTCTCGCCAATGTCTTCGAACTATGCACCGAAAGCGGCTGGACCCGCGCCCCCCTCGTTGCATCGCATGTATGCTCTGCTTGGAGAAAAGCGGCTGAGCACCCGCGTGTCTGGTCACGCATCTACATTAACTGTGGTCTCGGCAACCCCTTAACCAAGGCACGATTATGGCTTTCCAGAGCACAACAGTCGCCACTCCATATCACTCTCGATGTTCCTGACAATGAATCATCCGTCGAAGCGGTCCTTTCCGCCCTTTTTGAGTATTCCACTCAATGGAGGAGCGTCACCATCAAGGCGCATGACTCGGTCCAGTTAAATCACATTCTATCATTAATGCATCACCCATTCCCACAATTGCGTAGGCTTGACTGCACAACACATTGGGATACCCTCACGGCGGAGCTCGTCGACTTTCCTGCTATCCATAATGCACCCTCTTTACATCAGCTCGACATTAAGCAACCAAATTTACCCCGCTGGAGCATCCCGTTCCAATTGACAAACCTACACCTCGTTCTCACAACTCCAACAATTCTCTCCACTCCAGTTCCTGCTTCAAGATGGACAAACATGCTTGCTAATCTGCTCAGTTTAAAGCACCTGGCACTGGAAATCTCCGTCAATTCAACTTACCATTTCGAGCCTGATACCCCTCAAGTGGTGGGACTTCCTCGGCTTGAGTCTTTGTCACTTATCATTCTCCCGGAACTTTTCGGGGTATTTGACAATATGCGTGCTCCGGCGCTCCGAGAGCTCCTCCTCCGCTGTTATCCAGGACAAGAGCACATTTTATCCGGATCGTTCGTTCGCCGTTTCCTGGAGTCGTCGCCTCACATAGACTTGTTAGAATTACACGATGTAGATTTACCCCGGGAGGAGCTGGTGCAGTGTTTTTCGATTTTGCCTCGACTGGAAGAACTTCGCTTGCATGACAGTGACATATCAGATGATGAACTACAGCTTCTGCAGGGACCTGCTGGTCTATGCCCGAATCTCGTACGGTTAGATGTACGCTGGTGCGTACATCTAACCGGGTCTGCGTTGGTTCAGCTCGCAAAGAGCCGTGCTCGAAACGACGCGGAAATGGATCGTTCGGCGCCCGTACGCCAACAGGCAAAGGCATTGGAAGAAGTAGCTGCCGTAAACTGTCTGCATGTAAAGGAGCGCGATGTTCTCGAGCTCGCGGAACTTACGACCTGCAGGCTCCTGCTAAGAGCGACAGATGATTTTTGTCGTGAGTCACGCAACTTGGTCGCGTGGATGTGGTTCTTGAGCAATAACCCCATCGATCCAGGGAGCAGGGGCTGCTGCGCCAATGAGAGGTACAGACAACGCATGCGCCTTCGTCACAATATCTCTTTTCACGAAAAGGATCCGGTGCTCGCTAGGATCATTCTCTGAATTGCTTAGACGAGAGGGTTTGGAAGCATTACAAGGGGTTGCCCCAGGCATTAATGGGTATACAAGAGCACGTCCGTAGTCGTGTTAGCCACAAACTATGGCAAACGGTGGTGGGAGCAGCACCGCATACCTCAAACGAGGACTACAATCGATCTTCCGCTGGGAGACAAACATTGCCCTGCAACCGCGATGTGGGCAACGGTCGTAGCTCTCAGCGGTGTAGTATGAGAATTCTGCCGGAGTAGCTTGTTCGACGCCTTTTTCTTGCAAGTTGGTGATCGAACCAAGCAAGTCGAGCGCCCAAGCTGCACGGCTTTTTTCAGAAAATAATCTTACATAAACACAGGTAATTTCACAGATCTTTTCCTTTAATAGACATAAAATTGGGACAATAGTCTAAGGCACCAATCAGAGTGTTCAGATCAAACCTATTTTACTCAAATATATTTTAACAAAAACTAGATAATAATTGTCCTTTTTGATCAAACTTTGGGCTGGACAATGCAGTGCAAGTTGCGTTGCAGTCACGTTCATTGTGGCTGTACACCCATTATGGATGTCACGTGTCCTTACATGATGCCCCCGACTGCAAGCCTTCTCTCGTTCAGAAACGGTATGGGATACACAGACCGTACTACAGACTTCCGAGAAGTCGTCAAGTTGAAGCAAGGTTCAAGTCCCGTAAAACGACGAAAAGTAGCGACCGAGGTTGAGCCTCGTGATACTTTCGGGAAACGATATGTGGAGGAGGCTCGTATCATCGTATGTCTACTGTTCAGTGCCTGTGTCCACTATTGACATTTTTTCCTAGTTGAACCACATAAATGCTCTTACGCGAGTACTGAGCAACGTCCGGCGACCTTACCTCAACATCGATTCGAATTCGAATCCACTGGTGCGACAAGGCTCTCGGAATCTCGACCTGAACGACCCTCAGCAGTCGTGGTTAGAAATAAAATATCTCTCGAATGAGGAGCGGGATCAAATCGATCTCCAGGCCCGACTCGTACTCACCCGCTGTGCGGACCGAGTAAGGGAGATGGAGGCACTCGAAAAGCGTACGTTTCTTGTTCGTTTTAGGACTTGAGCCACCGTTTGAATTTTTCGATTCAAATAGGGCGCATAGAGTTGGTTGCGCGTAATTCGAACCCGCTGGCACGATTTCTCCCAACAAGATTGGTGCAGGGCGATTCAGCCATACTTCCAGAGTACCTGGCCGCCCACCATGCGAGCATAACTTGGTACCTTAGTCGGCGGTTGACTGAGGCAAGCCAGCACCAGAAGGAATTACAGGAGGAACGCGTAAAGCGGCAGCTGCAGCGAACCCGTACACTCGGTGCCAGTGCTGCTCATGAGGCTATTACCGTACGCTCTCGGGATGTCGTACAAGGTCGGCAACAGCCAGCAAGTGGCAGTTGGCTCGGTGGTGCTTCTTCTGTCTTTGCGTCCGGCATTGCTGCCACAATTGGCTCGACTTCCGGCCGGCCTTCGGCCATCAAACCGCTTGGATCCACCCTATCCGTTGAAAATTCAGACGATGACGATGAAGAGTTGGAATTATCAGAGTCGCAGATTCTTCAGTTCGAGACTGAGAATGCAAACATTCTACGGTCGGTTCAGGATACGCTCGAGTCAGTGCAGCAAGCGGAGGCGCGCTTGATGGACATCAGTAATCTACAAATGGAGCTCATCACGCACCTCATCCGTCAGACTGAGCTTACGGAACAACTCTATGAGGACGCAATAGCGACTACTTCCACCGTTGAGAAGGGAAATGTGCAACTCAGGGAGGCGAGACGGAGAGCGAAGGACAGCAGGATATTTATCCTTGTGTTCCTCATCGGAGCCAGCCTGTCTCTATTGTTCCTACACTTGTACTAGACTGTCGTAGACCATCTCTAAGCATGGATAACGCCTGGCATCTAAGTGGAGGTGTTGATTTACCGCAGGTAGACCAACTTGGCTCAAATCTGGGATAACATTCTGGTTCTACAACATGTAGCCTTATGTATACATTCCTGATGCCAGTTGCTGAAGTCAAGAGGCTGTGAGAAGAGGCTCTTCCTCGTCGCCTTCTGATTCGGCGTTCAGTCCACCAGGATTTGGGGTACTGCTACGTAGTAATTTGATTTCCCTTTGCACGAAGTAGTAAACCACACTGTGGGTAGTCAAGCAACGCGAAATCAATAAAAAGTGATCTTACGAGCTTGCAGTAATTGAGATCACAATGCCTGCAACAATCAAGCAGCTGTTGACGAACACGGTTGCTGATTGGATGACCGTGAGATTCACAATAACCCGGGGGTAGTAAGCATGCTTACCGGTATCCATGTGGCTTCTCTGTTCGCCGTCCGAGAGGTTCGCAATGCGTGACCCCACGAAAACATAGATCATAGCACGAGGCAGTACGCAGAGTGTAGCGAGTGTGAACTGAGTTATAGACACGGGCTCGATGCTCTGCGCACATGAAACCCGGGTCACTCCACCAAAGTAAATTACTCACGGCGAACAAAGAATTGGAATATACCCAAGGTGGAAACGACGAGATGCGGATAAGAATGATGAGAGGCAGACCCCTCGCACGCTATTCGATAGAGTGAATCCAGAATGGCATAGCAGCATGCAATATATGAAAACACTAACAACGACAGCTTCGAGCGCTCTCCATTTTTCGCTGGTAGTAGCCCATTTGCGCAAGTGATTGCTGAAAAGGGAGCGCAGGACAACAAACGCAAGGGTCGAGCCACCGACAGTGGCGACCGCCGCGGGAATGAATCCTTGCATACCATAGGTGAAGCCGCACAGATTAATGAGCGTCGTGTAGCCGATGAAAGGAGGAAACGATATCAAGACTAGACGGGCTCAGGGAGAGACGAAGAATGCGAAGGACGGCACATACCGATCGCAGCAATGAGTATGAGAGAGCCATAGGGGAGACGGCGAATTACGGCAGCAAGATCATACATGAATTGAGCAATGCGACTCGGTGTGACCAATGCAATGAAAGTGGTCAGGCATGCGTAGAAGACAAGGAGAAGACATATAGCGGCCTAACCCTAAAGATTATTACGGAGATACGGCAAACTGCGGTTGCCCACCTTTTGACGGAAACTCAACTTCCCGTATTGTGTGGTAGCGGACGTTGCAAGCGAGCGTAAATGAACACTGGACAGACCGCACGCATCCATGACTGAAGCAGTCATCCAACAAAACCTGATATGATCGCTGACTTTAAAAACGCGCAACCGCACAGCCACTCAACCACCCTTCCCGCTGACACGACTCGAGCGCCTCATGGAAAAGTTCTCCGCATTCAGAGTGAGCCCCCACGGCAGCCAATTCTTACCTGCCACTCACTTGAATAGGACCCTGGAACGGGAATACAGGTCGGCCCGTTCACTCTATTCGACCACTGGGTTCCTGAACACAAGTCGATCGGACCAGCCCTTTCTTCCGCCGATTCCACCATCAGAAGATGGCCTTCTTCTCTCATTTTTGGCGCCAGTTCGTTTCACGGTTGCCGCGTTGAGATCCGTGCTAGCTATTGCGATTGCTGTCTTGCATTTCATCATTGTACATGTGTTGTGCACGCTCTTTGTAAGTCCGTAATGCCGTTTTCTGTCCTCTCGCCTCAGCGAATTAGGTACCGATTCCCCCCCTTCATCGCCTCATAGAAGGGGCAGCTACAATGACACTCAGTCGGTTTACCCTTTATGTGCTTGGTTTTCTGTGGATTCCAGAAGAGCGAGTCGCTCGTAAGCGAGAGTTTGTTTTTTCTTTTTGTTCGTCAGATGCCTGTTATTCGCTAACACGTTTCTCAGGAAACCTTCGGATTCTAACTGGAGTCCGAAGGCTGGTGACATTATTGTGTCCAACTGGAGCTCTTGGATCGATATTCTGTGGCTCTCATATCGGTGAGTGATGCTGGGGCCTCGGAATGTCGGTGCTGAACCTCACCCCAGGTTTAACCCCATCTTTGTCTTTCCCATTGCTGATGAGGAAAAATCAACATTACCCACCGTTCCTGGTGGACAACCGATATCGTTTAGACCTGGTCGCAAGACTGGTACTGGTTCCGCCGCGATATCGACTCAAACTCGGACAATCAGTCCCCGCCGACCCATCCGTGGTTTTCTCCGAATGTCGTTGTTGTCGATGATTCGAGCTACAGGTAGAACTCCCCGGTTGTCCTCATCAGGCTCCTTTGCCTCTCTTGAAGACATACGAAGATCTGCCGGGCGACCAGTTGTGGTGTTTCCCGAATGCACAACGAGCAATGGGCGTGGTCTTCTTCGATTTGCCCACGTTTTCGAAGGTTACAGCGTCCCGGTGAAGGGATTCGATGTATTTATAATGTGTACCAGGTAGGGGCGGATATCGAATCGCTTCGGGTCAATCTCAAGCATGTCCTCAGATACAACCCTCCAGAGATCTTACAGCCATCACTGACACATCCCATCTCGACATCCACATTCAATCCACTTTATCATTTGTTCTCCGTCGCAAGTGCATTGTCTGTCCAGACCATGTCCGTTCGAATGCTTCCACTTTCTGAGTCCCCTTCTTCCCAGCTTTTTATCGTAAGCGAGGTCGTTCCAGACTTGGTCGTTGATACGCTTTCAGAAGTCTGCGCCGTTTTGATCGCAAGAATCGGTAAAATGAAACGTATTGGGTTCGGCTGGGAAGATAAGGTTTCTTTTCTGGATGTTTACTTGAGTCAGCGGAAGTGATGCCTGTATCTGCGGATCACTCGCGAAGTTGTCCTCCGAAGGCTAATCTCCATTCATCAAGCGTCATTGATCATTCATCTATGATCGAAGAACTGGCCATGGGATAGGATTACACAAGACATGATCTTAGCCAAAAAAAATGCAACATTAGTATGATAATGTACAGCTCGATATGACAAAACAATCGGAAACACGACAATGGGAATATATACACATCGTGCAATATACCATCACGGAGCTGTTTCATGAAGACGATGCACTCATCATACCATGCATCATGGCCATCCATCTTTCATCAATGCTTGACTCAGTGCTGGACATCAAAAGCTCCACATTGTCGTAGCTATTGGCTGGTGCCCCGGCAAACGAAGGTGACCCAAATAGAGCTGCATCAGCGAAGTTTTGAATAAACTGGTCGTCAAATGCGGGGGAGAGTGGCGTTGACGCGAATGTCTGCTGAGACGTAGACGAACCGGAAGTCGTGGCAGGTAAAATGCCACTGAACGTACCGGGCTGGAAGGTAGGCTCCTTGCTGAAAAAGAATTGGGCGGGCACAGTGCCAGCGCTGGTCACCGCTGGACTCGGTGCGGCGGGAGGCGGTAGCATGGACAAATATTCCACGAGTGACGGGTGAACTTCCGGTGCAGGACCTGAATGGGTATCGCTCTCTTCTGAAATGGTAGATGGAGAGCTCGCTGGGGTCGTGGAGATGGACGGAGAGGCACTCTGAACGTTCTTACGACCTTGTTGCGAGAGAATTTTGCTGACTAAGATCTGCGTCTGGCCTCCAAACACTGCTAGCTCATCGACACCAGTCTCAGGAAGTAGTGCAACAGGACCGACCACACGAGGGGCAGTCGCGTTCATAGGTGATTGTCCTTGTGCTTGTTGAGCTTTGGCTTTCAAGTGCAATAATACGGCCTGAGTTATTGTCAATCGGTGCACGTTGTATGACAAAATGAAAACTTACTAATCCACATTTAGCACGAGGAGATGTGACCGCACCGTTCCTGAATATATTCAATGCCAGGTCAATCTCTAGCTGTGCAGCAGGAGCCATGGTAGATGTCGGTGCCCTCATGGCAATGGTTCCAACGATAATCTAACGATATAACATTGAGCTCATGCAAGGCCGCGAGTAGTGGACTGACTGCAGCGGACAGTAGATGACTCCAGACCGCCCAAAAGCGCGTAAATAATTCTGGATATTTTTGGAAATTCAATGCGGTCGTCTTTATGATAGCGGATGCGCATCGGTACGCAGCAAGGAAGGATGGAGCGAAGGGACTGCGAAGTGGATTAGAAGGAAAATCCAGCATGGTCTGTGCGAAGTAGGTGCGGTGTATATGCAGCATCGCTGAGAGATGTGATAAGCAAAAGCAAGCGACTACAAAGATGAAAATCGTACTAGCAGTCCTAAACTGGAACAACATCCGGCCTCGAGCATATGCTGTTGGTGTGGTGTACTCGTCGATAGAGCTGGAACGGTACAAATTCAACGAAGGGGGGAGGATTTTTTCTCGAACTTTCCGATCCAGCTCTAGGATGGTTTCATAGGTCGGTCGAGTCACCGTGAGTGTGGATTCGAACACCGGTATGAATACATCCCGTGTGAAGGAGTACTTCCAACGGAAGACTATAGGGCGTATTCAACAGTGAGCCGCAGATGATGCAAAGAAAGCCTCACAGCCCATCTCTCTTTCACCCTTGTCGTTGATAGTTTCCGTCTCATCCTCTGGAAATTCACAGTCGACATATGATAAGGTGATCGATGGCGGACGCCCAAGAGTCATGCTCTATTCGAGTGAGCACATGTCGGCAGATTGACCAGAAGAGTGCACTTACATGATACATATCAGATGATAAAAGCTCCCAAAAGAGGGCCCGGCGCCTTTGAATTGCCTTTGGGGACATATTGAAGCGTGCAGGATCGCGATCTAGGTAGGTAGTAATGAGAGTTGGTCCAACTTTAACCACGCAAACATACGTAGGCCCATCTGCCGAAATAATTCAACGTTGCTCAGCCAGTAGACTGAGGACTTACGCTCTGTGCAAGCTTGTTCGCGAATGCCATAACTGACCACGCACTGTCAAGTGTAGGATGTCTCCCGTGGTTCGCGTAGTAATATGCAACTAAACACAAAGCTTGTAGGGTTTGCATATTTGGTAACTCGTAAATTGGATGCAATGACAGCGCTAAGCGACCCAGATGGAAATAATTCTCAGCTTCGGCATTGTAAGGAGGAAGTGTGAGATCCGTGAGCGCGCCGTGGGCAAAGACCATGTAGAGCACGGCCAAATTATGCGGAGAAAATTCTTTCTGGACCTCCGAAGTCTCCGATTTTCGATCCTGGGCGTATGCATAGACGGGAGCCATGATCTCGTCGATAACCTCTTCACGTGTAATCGGCCGAACACCCCATGCGGAGTTCTCTAGATATGTCTCACAGAGGGTGGTGGCGCGCGGATACTGGGGAAGAAGGTTGAGTAGGGCATCCAAGAGCTCGCTCCGTCTGTCGACATCCGTGACACCAGCGAGGTTGAGAGGAAGGATCGATGCCAAGTGGCTAATCTCAGACGAAACCTGAGGAAAGATGTCGATCGGAGTAAAAGGTCCTGGGTCTGAGTTACTCAATTCTGCACCGGCCTGGTTATACAATAGGTTAAATACGGTGCGCGAGGGCTAGATATCACCAACCAAAAAGAGTGTCTGGATCAATCATATCATTAGCACCGTCAATCTTATGAAGCTATGATGGGAAGTTCACCTCGGATGCAGCTGAACGTCCGAAGTAATGAGAATCGCCGCGTTCGGTAATGGTAAGGGTTCCCAAGTCATTTGGTGGGGTGGCTTGCTGATCCCCCAAAGCTTCACGGGGAGCTGTCTCGAGCCCATATTTGACGGACAACAACTCGTCAGTTAACAAAGGATGGACATCGTTTGAGACTGCCGCTTGAAATATGCCCAAAGCGTCTTCGAGGGAACGTATTCGGTGACCCATCTCTGCGATCTTGTGATGCAGATGTTCGGTATCAGCAAGAACAAAACTGGAGTCAAAGTGATGAATGCGATTTGTTGTGCCAACATGTCATAGGACACACCGAGTTCCCTGTCCGGTTGACAAGCTTCCTGCAGGCTCGAAGATTAGCCAATTCGTGGGAATCGAGAGGAGCAGCCAACCATTAGGACATATTGTGGGACAACCCCTGCGTACACAAGAACCACAGGGCAGCTTCTTGTCGCATTTGAGCTTCAGTCTGCGACGGGGCGATAAGGGACGGAAGTAGATGGAGGAGAGAAAGAACCTTCGGCACTCTGCGCAAGATATTTCACCGCGAGCACGTTTAAGCTCGATCTCTTCCTCAGTGGACACCTTGCGAAACTGCCGACGAGAGGGATGCAGTGCGACGGCCTTTGAGCTATCGACTGGCATCGCTGTTTATTCGGCCGTGAGTGCGCGATCGTCACAGCAGGCTCCAATTGCTTTTCTCTCCGACTTAATCCGCACCGCTTCTTCAGAAAATCAATTCACGTGACCTTGACGCGACCCCGCTTCGAACCAACTTCAGCATGCATCTCTCTCTCAGCGCCCTCGTTGCCGGCCTTGCGCTCCTCACACTCCCGCCGCCGGCCGGTGGGGCCGCGACGAACGCCTCGCGAGCATTCGTCAAATCACACTCCTTGGGTGACTCTTACCAGTTCGACCCTCGAGATGGTTGGGAGCCCGTCATGGTCACGAACCTACGTTACAAGTACCGCCGCTCATTCACTCCGTCCCCCGGCATGCCCTTAGCAACCACGCCGGGCAAAAACTCTAGCACCACACTCAAGCGTCTATCGGGCATAGATGCCAAGGATCCTCTACACAAGAGCGCCCTCAGATCTTTTGGGAAGACAGTAGCGAAGATAACAAACGGCATATTCGCTTTCGGAGAAGCGGAACCTGTTACCATCACTTGGTTTGATCCACTTCATTCACCAGCAATACGTGCCTAAATGCGAGAACATCCAGGTATAGTGGACACGATCTCCTCAATCCTAGTTGCTGGAGCGAATCAGAGTGGACACCCACGGTACCGTATACATCAGCATCATTTGGGCCCACCGCTGATCCACGCCCGCATGCAAGGACAAGTCCTTCGTTGCAGCGGTCACCCTAGTCGGGTGGCTGGGGAAGCCCCAGTGCTTCGACTTTCTTGAGCGTAGGTGGTATTCTTCTGCTGCTCATCCTGCCAATCGCCTTTAGTCTGTAGCAGCTCTGTCCAATGCACCTTCGCCAGGGTGGTAGACAGTTGTGCTGGATGCACAGAGGGGTCAAGACACGTTGACCTTACTCAAGCACCCTTCGAAGAATTAGCATCGCTCGAGCAGGGTGTCTTGACGGTGCAGATGCGTCGGGCATCCGAGCCTAAGGAGTGGTAAGCGCCGCTACCCTGAAATTACCTCAATAGCGATTCTGAACACCAGACCTGCTAGGAATGTGGACCTTTGGGGACCCAGAAATAATTGATAACAATGTATCTCTAGATTTGTAATCAACATACATGAGAGCATCAATGCTTGAATCCCGTCGTGAATGAAGGGCATCATGCTTTGATGCTCACCCGCTTTCTCTTTTTGCCATCGGTAATCATCTCACGCACTCTTGATTCGTCAAGGTCCTTTTCGAAGAAAAGTGCGGTTCTCTCTGCTTCGCTTTTCCGGCGTATAAATTGCAAGGCAGCCAGGTTATATCCGATTGTGTCTTTCTCGCGTCTCAGAGCATTCCTCAGGTGAGCTCTCATAGGGATTAGTGTCGTTCGCATAACCCGATTAGCCACGATCTGGTGATGGTGAGTCTTCAGGAGGAAGAATGTGATGTATGAAACGAGCGCGATATTCCAACCCTATTATCATGTCCGGCCAGGCTCAACACAACAAACCATAAGCGTTACGGTAACACACCTTTTTAGCCCATATGTCAAGGTATTCCATCAGCGACAATACCTTGCCGAATGGGAGTACCAACAAAGCGTCGCATAGCGCAGTACGAGGTATTTTTTCCACAACCCTTAGGACATAACTCTCCGGCTCTACATCCAGTGCCGCAAGAATGGGGTTGCGAGGGGGTGGTTGCAGACCAGCTGCTTCTAGAGTGCCCGCTCGAACCTTCTGCTCTTCAAAATCATGGAGAGCAGCTCGCTCGTTGTCCGCGAGATCGAGCGCTTCCATTATACGCTCCCCAGCCATGAGTGTCTCCATGGTCTGCTTGGTCACTGCAGCCACTTCGGCCGAATGCTCGCCGTTGGGCTTATCCCCTTGCCCAATCATACTGTCGGGGTGGTTCAGAGTTTCCGCTAAATCGTTCTCGTATAGGTGTTCTAGTTCCCGCTCCCGTTCTTCTTCAAGGAAAAGCTATGGGGATCATCAGCGGGCACAAACAGTGAGAAGATAGAAGACCATACGGGTTCGTCTAGTTTCTCCCAGATTCGAATAGACTTGTCATGAGACCCGGTTACCACGAAGTTACCATAGTGGCTGACCGCGAGAGCCCAAATTTCATTGTGATGTCCCTCGAGTTTCTGAATGTTTTCAAACTTCGAACATGCTTCAGTGCCGGGAGGGGGGACGGGAAGGAGGAACCACAAACCTTGTCGCCATCCCAATATTTTAGCATCTTATCTTTACCTACTGTCCAAAAGTAGTGGGATTTTTTCTCAAACAGGACCTGAGTCACGCTCTCCTCATGCGCAAAGATTGATTTGTG
Organism: Tylopilus vinaceipallidus; assembly: GCA_038089215.1. NCBI lineage: Eukaryota > Fungi > Basidiomycota > Agaricomycetes > Boletales > Boletaceae > Tylopilus > Tylopilus vinaceipallidus. The sequence continues at coordinate 160,308 of JBBPKK010000007.1, forward strand.
GCAATCTCCAAAATCAAGGCCCCATATTTTGACGTTTTTATCGGCAGAACACGTCACGATCAACGTTGAGTCATCCGAGATGTCCATTGCAAGTACTGGCAACTGAACGAGACACTTATGTCATGTTGTCGGGTTCGATAGTTGGCCATAACGGACCTTGTGTCCATATAACGAAAGGAAAAATTTGAGGGTATCTTGATAGAAGATCTTGACAGTGGAATCCAACAAAGATACAGCAAGGAGTTTGCCATTCGGACTGTATCTCACCGACAGCACGTCGTCAGACATTTTCAATGTGCGTGTATGTACCAGCGCAAGCGATTTCTTGGGATGACTCTACAAGCGCAACGACTTCAGCGTAGTAGACAGGCCGAAGAGCAGGCCATAATACCTCGTCGTCAAGTGCTGCGTCGCGCTTGAACTCCCAAAATTTAACCTCTTTGTCGGCGCTACCGCTGACAAGTGCTTGCCTGTCGGGTCGGAGGTGTATCGACCATACTGTTGAGAAATGAGCTTTGACTGTATCGACCAGAGCGGAAGCGGCCAGGTCGTAGATCAAGATATCGCCGGTCTTCGTACCCACTGCAAGCTATTGAAATATAAGCGACAAGCATACTCAAGCCAACCATACGTACATGTCTGTCACCCGGCAAGAAAGTGCTACAAACTGCGTAGCCACAATCCATGGTACGGATGCATGCTGTAGTTTTCATGTTCCATAATTTGAGCGTTCCTGGTAGCAACATGTGTGACGTGACGGATTAGTTTACCGACGTACTTACCATTAGATGCGGAGGCTAAAAGTTGATCGTCAGAACTTAGACAGAGTGTCCGCACATCTGTACGATGTCCCGGTAAATCAAGTGAGTATGTTCGACTAGCCTCAGGGACTTGGTCCTTTGATTTTTGGGGTGGGGGGATGTCATAGACTTCCAAGGCGTTTGACGACAGTGCCAGAAGGATCTGTGCATCATGTGAGTAAAAGCTTTATCGTATGTGAAGAAAACTGACCTGAACACCCGGTCTGTGATCATAGACATTGGAACCAAAATCAAATGACCTAACTTTTCCGCTCGCTCGAATAACCAAGTAAGGCGTGAATAAGTCGACGAGGCCAACTTCACCAGTGCCTATTTCATTATCATCCGCCTTGTCAACATCTTTTCCCTTCGACTTGGATTTATCTTCCTTTTCCTTCGCACGTTTTCTGCGTCGGGCCTGTTTCTTCCGCGCTTCATCTTCCGTCCGTATGCGAAAAACTTCAATGGATCTATCATGTGACTGGATAGCAACATAGGGTTGCGAGTCATGAAATGAGATCTGAGAAACGCGATGCCGCGAAGAGAGGGGGAGTGTAGCGACAGCTTGTATCATCTTATTGATCTATACGGGTGGTAACAGGTGTCTCGTAAGTGTGCCCACCCACAAACACCTCATATGGTGCATACCTCTCCGGATTCTGTAGTCTCTAAGCCTGCTGCGAGGGCGTCGTAATCTATCCTCCACGCCTTTAAGTCTCCTTCACCACTTCCAGTGAAGATAAGATTGTGCTGGGAATTAAGGTCCATTGACCAGACCTCAGAACGATGCGCAACAACAGTCTGCACGCAGTGTTGGGTAGAGAGATCCCATAACTTCAACAGCGTATCTCTTGAGGTCGAAATCAGGAAGCCACTAGAAGACCCAGAGGAAGTTGAGGGCAGATCCGAAGTAGACAAGAAGCGAATGCTAGTAATCTGATCACGATGACCGCGAAGCCTGAGATGCGGTATGTAAGAGAGAAAACCCAAAATAAAGGCCACTGACAACTTACCGAAAAAGTCCAATCTCTGCAACGAGATCCCATACGATCAGGTCTGTGTCTTGCGAACCGGACGCAAGCCTTGCACCTTGTGTGTCGAATGCGAGCGCTGTTACTGCTTTTGGATGGCCATTGAAGGTTGCACGAACAGAACCAAGAACACCGTCCCATAGCCGAACAGAACCATCTGCATATCCAACAGCGAATATGTTTTGTTGAGGGGAACGCTGAATGCAGGTGACTTCTGCTCTGTGACCGGTCTCGTGCCACATGGCAAGCTGTAGAGATTGTAAGTGCGGAGACACTTTCGGGCAAGTTGAGCTACCATGTGTCCTTTCTTCATGTCCCAGACAAGGACGTCTTCCAGGGCAGGCACATAAGCAATCTTGCCGTCGTAGATAGAATTCGATGAGAGGCTGCAAATCAGACCAAAGGCCTGCACGACACGCCAGTCAGCAGTAGCAAGGCAAAGCTGGACGGCTTACCTGTGTTGGACCGTGCCTGAGGTAACTCTGGACCATGGTCACTTTTCAAGAAAGTTGCGACAAAGTAATAGTACGTCACCGAATTGGGAAGGCGCGCCAGGCAGCCTCGCCGGCTTGACTACCTTCCCAATCACCGATCATCGCCTGGGGGTCATGATGCTCTATCCAACAGCCCCGGAAGCTGTGAAGCGCTTCTTGGCTTTCATTAACGCCTCCCCAACACCCCTCCACGCCATTCAGAATGCCGCTGCGCGATTAGAAGCAGCTGGGTTCCAGAAGGCTCGTAGCATTTGCTCCCGTCCAAATCACCCCAGTCTTATTCTGCTCAGGTCAGGGAGACCGATGACTGGGAAAAGCGCATTCAACCCCGGGGAAAGTACTACTTCACGCGGTATCATATCTCTGTCGCTGTTCGGTTCCTTTGCCTGATGTCACACACCCAGAAACCAGTCCTGCCTTCTCGCATTCACCATACCCCCGTCCTGGACACAGGGTGCGGGTGTTTCCATCGTTGCTACTCATGTAGACAGTCCGAACTTGCGTGTGAGTTACACAAAATATCGATTCTGGCATTGAGGCATCCTTTCCATCAGGTCCGTCCGGTATCGAAGAAAAGTAATGTTGGATATCTTCAAGTTGGCGTTGAGGTCTACGGCTCAGGCATCTGGCACTCGTGGTTTGACCGCGATCTATCTCTGGCAGGTCGGGTGGTCGTCACTCGTCAGGATGGATCATTCCATTCGAAACTTGTCAAGATCGATAGGCCCCTTCTACGCATCCCGAATCTAGCCATCCACCGTAAGAATCTCTTGCAGACATGAACACGACGGCTCACTGCGTTTAGTCGAACGTAACTCCGGCGACACGTTCAAATTCAATCAGGAAACTGAATTCGTGCCGATTGCTGGTCTGATCGAGAGCAAGCTCAATTCGGAGACCAAGAACTTGGGTGACTTCTCTGCATCAAGCATCCAGGACAATCACCATCCTGCCCTCTTATCAATCCTCGCTAATGAACTTTCTGTCGCTCCGGAGGAGATCCACGACTTCGAGCTGTATGTGTCACTGGTTGGAGGCTCCGGAAATTCTCATTAAATTCTTTAATCAGGCACTTGTACGACACCCAGCCCTCAGTTTTGGGAGGCATCAGCAATGAATTCATTTTCGGTCCCCGTTTGGACAATATGTTTTCATCGTATGTTGCACTGGTACGCTTTAATGTGCACAACCGCTTATAGGCGAAGGTTCTGCGCTATAGAAGCATTGGCGGGTCACGTAGAAAACTCCAACTTTCGGGACCTCGAAGGCAACGTGAATTGTGTCACATTGTTCAACCACGAGGAAATCGGCAGTGTGTCGACCACTGGTGCCGAGTCATCCCTGATCCCATCGTTTATCGAGAGGCTCTCTCCAACGGCGGCTCTTCACTCCCAATCAGTTGCTCGCTCTTTCCTCGTTTCTGCGGATATGGGTCACGCAGTACACCCCAACTACACTTTCAAACACGAAGATAACCACCGGCCTCAAATCAACGGAGGGATGGTTGTCAAGACCAATGCTAAACAGCGCTATGCCACAGACGCTATCAGCGCATTCCTTTTCAAGAAGCTCGTGGAACGCAAGGGTGGGAAAGTGCAGAATTACGAAGTTCGCAACGATATGTAAGTCGCTGTTTTCTTATTGCTGACTGGATGTTGAAACATACCTTCAGGTCATGTGGATCCACTGTCGGTCCAATGCTGTCGAAACTTGGCATTCGTACCGTGGATGTCGGTAATGCCATGTTATCCATGCATTCCATCAGGGAGACGGCGGGCTCACAGGATGTTCAACATGCTATCGATGCATTCGGTTCCCTATTTGAAGCATTTGCAGATCTCAACCGGACGCTTTCGGTCGACTGATGCAGATGAGATGGGCGGATGACAATAATGAGACATGAACTAGTACAATTGTGTTAGCGGTATTCACATAGTTGAATCCAAGACTCTGAACATGATATAAGCTGTCAATCAGTTTGAACATCTAGTAAATTATCGCTTTGGCCGCTTCGCACCCTCTTCTCCTGGCTCGCTACTACTACCGGATAGCAGTTTCCGCTTCTTGGCCGTCCTAGAATAATTGGCGAGAACCCATTCTTTTTCTGCTTCCACTTGCTCAACGGTACCTTGTCTTATTTCAAATGCTTGGAAAATTGTCATCTAGTGCTCCGTCAGGCGACCGGGGGAACATACGTTTCATTTCAAAACGGGGTCCAACTTCGGCGAGTTGAACGTCGCCCGGGATTCTAACAAATACGTGATGTCTGTCGAGGGTTGGATCAGGACTCAAATTGTTAGGCGAGGTTGGGTGCATACCGGAACGAGATAAAGTCGTCTTCGTTTGCAAACGTCATGACACGTTTGCTATCTTCTTTTGGCACGGGAAACAAGAACTTAAGTACGTCCCTTATCCGCGTCCCAAGGTTTGAGGTGAATTGTTCAAATATAAGGTGCGGGTATTGTTCTGACACAGTGGATGATCGATAGGACCCGATATCATGACGTAGAGCAACATTGTGAAGAGAGAAATGAACCGTTGGGCCATGAGGAAAGTGAGAAACGATCATCGCGTCTGCAACGCATAAATTAACGGACTAGAGGGCTACCAGATTGCTGTTCACCTGGAATACCCCGATGTTCGTGCAAAACGATAAGGTCGGTTATATCGTTGGCACGACATGCGTCTGCTAGGTCCTTGACAACATAGTTTCCACGATTGATTCGGTGCGAATTGGGAAACACTAGTCGCATTTCCTATGCAATGTTAGGGTAGCTGCTTCGACAATCTATAGACTAGT